>PVIJ01004369.1:53170-119135 GCA_004024925.1 Scalopus aquaticus | reverse complement strand
GGACTTGTCGGGAGCCATCAGACAGGATGGCCCCTAGCGGTGAGTTACGGCCCTAATTGCCTGAGTTGCCCACATAAGGTTAGGGTCCGATAAGGATGGCCTTGGATCTTTGTTTACCCTCTCCATCTACATTCTTCCCAACTGAGGTCAGCGGGACCATCCCATTATTTCCCGTGTTGTGCTCTCATTGGATCCCCGAACTTGGACCACCCTGCATTATCTAATGTTACCTCCCCGTGATTTTCACCCTATTTATGCTCTTCCCCTGGGAACAATAAACGAGACTTGATCAGACTTCTTGACTTGTCTCCACTCTCTCGCGTACCCCTGTCCCTTGCTCCCTGCTTCCTCCTCAGGTGCAGCGTTGATATGGACTCGCGGGCCGAGTCAGGTCAAGACCTAAGAATTTGCATTTCTAACTAGAACCCAGATGTATGAGAACCAAACTCTGAGAATCACTGCTGTAAGCAGACAGCTCCCACTCCTTCAGGGGTCTGCCCATGGTGTATTCACACCACTCACCCTCATCAGAAGCCATGACCTCTCTTGGAGTGTGAGTGCTTTCAACCCCCAGAGCAGCAGCTGTAAGCTCGGAACATCAGGAAGGTAAACCATCCTCTGCCTCTCTCCATTTTGAGGCTGGCCTCCTCTTCTACTCTGTCTCTGCCTTGCTTGGTCTTTCTCTGCTCCACGAAGTCCTGGGTCCCTGGAATGGTTTCTGACCACAGTACTATCCATAAAGGCCTCCAGGTGGCGCTTTAAGCTAATCTGTGGTTGCTTGTTGGTTTATCGGTGCCAAAGTTGACCTAACTTAGGTGAGCAGGTAAGGTCCAGAACAGGCATCTATATCTGTGTCTAGATTACCCCGGCCTCGATCCGTTCCCAGAGCAGCAGCTCCAGATCAGTCTTGAGTGTGAACAGCCCTCCTATCTGGAACTCCCCTGGCAAGGTTTGTCTTTTAAGGCCAACCTCTGGGTTTAAGTTAATAGAACCCAGTTTAGCACATAAAAACTCAGGATTATCAGTTAGTCCAGTTTAAAATACTAAATTTCAGATAACAATGTTTGTATTTTTTAGTGTAGACATGTCTCAAATAGTGTCTGTGGCATACTGAGCTCTAGGCTTGGGGTCACTTACATGAGTTTTCCATCTTCCACTGAGCGTGGGTTGTAGACTACATGCCAGTCGCGTGTTCAGTGACGCACAAATGAACTGAGTGCAGCTCCTGCATTTGGGGATTAGCATGGGGGAAAGACATTGGCAAAATTAACAGGACAAGGGCCTCCCTGGGGCACAAGGGGTTACGTCTCAGCGCTATCAGGCTATCCAGATGAGTTCACGAGTTGGATCCCCAGCCAGGGAGCTTCCCACATGGCGCAGCAGACCTCTTCTGCCTTGCCCGCTGCTCCCCTCAGCAGTGTATTTCAGTGGATCCGCCTGTTCTGCTCCCCACTCTGTCTCTGGTGAGTCCTCTCACTCCCCACACCTCTGGCCCACACCCCAGTTCTTATATGCATAAATAAATAAAATAAATCTTTTATTTTAATTACAGGACAGAAGGGGTAAGAAGTGTGGGATACAGGAAGAAGGTGGATTTGGTGTAGGCTTTAGGCTCAGAGCCCACTTCTGACGCCCACTAGATGTGGAATCATAAGAAAGTTCATTACCCTTTCTGGGCCTCTGTTGTTTATTGGGAATGAGACCGGAAATGGCTTTTCATGCCTGGCTGTAGGAGGGGCTGAGTAAGTGCCCCTTTCCCCTTCATAAAGAAGAAACACTGTGAGAGTATTTCAAGTATTTGAACTCCAAGTGCCAGACCCAGTGAACTTGCTTGGCTAGAATGTGACTCTTCATTTCTGAAAGACCAATAGTAGCTAATACTGTTAACCTGGTTGCCCACAGCATGTCAAGCACTGTCCCGAGCCTGATAAATACGACCCCATTTAATCCTTACATTGATCCTCTGAGGTTTTGTCTGTTATTATCCCACTTTACAGATGAAGAAACTGAGTTTAATGTGCTTGTTGTAGAGCTAGTGGTAGGGCAACTTTGGCATTTCAACTCAAGTCCATGTAGCTCCCTCTGCTGATGCTGTCTTTGGTCAAACTGGCCCTTGTCATTTGAGTTGGTGATCAAGTGAAGAGACCACTGTTCCCCCTGAGCCCCTCCCAGAAGCAGGAACAACCACCGAAAAACTGGGAAGGGTGAAAGAGAAGAGTCTCAAGGTAAGTCGCTATCTAGAGCTGCTCTTCTTTCTGGACATCATAGGCTATAGGAGTCTAAAGATGTTTGCATACCTTTCTTATAAAATGAAACATCATATAATTGAGGGGGAATCGAGTGACCCCTTGACCTTGGTGAGAGTTTGGTTGAGAGTTACATTTACTGGGTATTCACTGTGCAGCAGGCACTGCTAAGCCTGTTCCATAATTATCACATTTAACCATCAAAACAGATGAGAAAAACCCGAGACAACGATATGGAGCTATCGTGCTGAACCCACTGCTTGTGTGGCTCCAGCAGGGAGCAGGGAGCTCCATAAGAGCTCATCTGCTTCAGACCATGATTAAAATTCCTCCCTCAGCAAAATGACATACCGCTTCCCTGGGACCCTTGTAAATTTTCAAAACCGTGTAAAGGTTTCCTATATGTGGCAATCAGTCCTGTTTGGGTGCCCTGTTCTACTTTTAGCTTGTTTCGAATGAATAATGAACAGTGTTGGCTGTTTCCAGTTTCCAGGCTGGCAGCTTCTCCCTTCCTCCACCTCCAAACCAGTCAGGGGAGCCCAGCCTGTCCTGATCTACAATGTAGGCCCCGGGAGCCAGAGGTAACCCACTCTCTTACATTCCCTCCACCCCTTGGCATCCACAGTCACCCTGATAAAACACAAAAAGGTCAGAATGTTTTTAACTTCTTTGGCTGTTTTTAGTCCCATTCGAGGTGCTGGAAACACAGGTCAATAGGCTGAGGTCCTGGAGCGTGCGGCGTCCCTCTGGGCCTCGGGAACAGCATGATTACGCAAGGCTGAGGGACCAGGATGAAGCACGTGCTGGGGGCAAAGAAAACGCGGGGACAAGTTGGGGGGGCAGGGAGGCCCATGGTGGAGTCACGAGGAGCTGGCGCTAGGGCTGCTCTTGGAGAATGAGCAGGGGTTCGCCTAATGAAGGGAAAGAAGGAGAGCCAAGCAGGGGAAACCTACAGCAACACAGGCACACCAGGAAACTCGGCCTTGCTCTTTGTGGCTGCCAATATTGAGGGGCAATGAGGTGGGGGGATGAAAAGAGTGGAAATGGCTGGTGGAGCCAAAACTCTGACCTTTAAAAGTCCCATGATTCTTGCTTTCTACTTCATCATATGACTGTCTTTAAATTGTTTTTCTGAATCTCTAAGTAAATTAAACTTGAGGAAGATGTTACCTTTCTATGGCTCCTCCACTCGGTTTCCCTTCATGGATTCCCCAAGGCCAGAAGTGGCTTCAGCCAGTTTGAGATTATGATAAGATTTAGCTTCTAGGAAGAGCCTTCTAGCTGTGGTGGTGAGGATGGGCTGGAGGTGGGAGAGCCCTGAGGTGGAGACTAAGTGCAAGGCTCTGTGGTGGTCCAGGAACGAGAGGGAGAAAGTGATGGAGATAAGAAGGGAGAGATGAGGGCAACATTGACAAGTAGAATTGATAATATTAGGAAACCATTCTGGTATAGGGAATTGGGGAGATGATGTGGGCTAGGCTCACCCTCAGGTTTGTCTTGAATAATGAAGCTGGGGGCAGTCACAGGGAATCCAGAAAGTGTGGGTTTTGAGGAGAAGAGTAAATAAGTTTAACTGAAGGTGCCTATGGGACATAGGATTGGAGATCTCTAGAGGACAGTTACATTTACAGGTCTGACAGTGGGGAGAGCCAGCTGGGATGGAAGCACAGCTCCAGAAGTCCTGGGAATAAATGAGACCCCTCAGGAGGTTTGTATAGAAGGCAGGAGAAAAGTGTGATGGGAACTCTGTGAACTATCACTTCACAAGGGCACATTTAGGGAGCAAGGAGGGATGGAAAAAGAGATGTCAGAGTCAGGGGGATTCACAGCTCCTTGGTAAAAGGCCAGTTTCAGGACCAGAATAGGGAAGATATAAGATGAACCTGGAGCATCTAACCCCATAAAGCAAGGAAATGTTCAAAGAATGATGGGGACAAATCTAAAGAACTCAGGAGCCAACTTGAAGGTTCTTGCACTAGCCAAACCTGTGACAAATTGAGCATCAAAATAAATAATCATTGGAAGGGATTATAACATATTGGGAGGAAAAATCTACATCCCATGTAAACAAATGGGAGTAGGACTGAGCCCCAACCAGGAGCTGGCAACCTGTGTCCATTTGGGTTTCAGAATCACTGTGAACCAGCAGCTACTTGTGTGCATCTTCCACTTTTCTTTATGGAAAGAGAATTGCACAGCAGTTATCTTAGGCCTGCAGCGAGTGAGTGCTGGGTGTGTAGAACGCACTGTGATGTATTCCTTTATTTCACAGGTCTTCAGATCGAGAGGACAGGTACTCAAGGAGTTACACCCAAGAGCTGGACCTGAGGAGCCCTGTCCACCACAGGACCTGATTTAAATGATGAGATCTTCGTCTTCAAATTGGTGCTGTCATGGAATGAGGCTCAGGGGTCTTGAGGGAGGCGATGAGTGTGTTATGCATTAAGTGGTGTGTGAACTGTTGTCATCGGATTATGGCAGATTGTATTTTCCAAAGATGGCCTCAATAATATCTCTCACTCACACACTCTGATGTGATTCAGATACTCCTCCCAGTGAGTGGTGGGTTCTATGTTGCTGTCAGATTAATACCATTCCCTTGATAATTGACAGGCTTTCTTGATTTTTTTTCTACCAACAAGACATAGCAGAAGCAATCTCTAAAGCCAGGTTATACAAAGGGATGTGACTTTTCTCTTAGTCACTCAATACTCATATACACTCTTCAACTACCTTATAAGGAGTCCAGTGACCTGAAGCCACCGTATAGTGCGAAAGCCCACGCTAGCAATGAGACAGCATGAAGAGAGCGGTGTCCAATCAGCCCCCTGTTGTTTAAATGCCAGCGCCTGTCTGACTGCAATCACATGAGAAAGCCGGCACTAACCCACCCAACTGAGCTCTTCCTGAACTCCATCCCAAAGAGTGGAGATCATGAAATCATCATTGTTTTAAGTCCCTACATTGGAGTGATTTGTTTTGTATTGATAGATAACTGGCACAAGGTAAAGTGTTAACTTGTGGAGGAATCTGGGTGGAGGGTATGTAAGAATTCTTTGTAGAATGGTCCTCTAGCACACCTGTGCTGAATGGGTGGGGCTAAAGTATCATAGTCTTTTCTCAGGTTTACCCAGAAACTTCTACCGCACACACGACTGCACCTGTAATCACGGAGCTGAGCTGGAACTTCAGAATGGGGAGGCAAGATAAACGAAGTTGGATAATCCCCCCCTTATCTTGGTAGTATCCAGACCTGTAGAGGCAGTGAAGAACAGCTTCAGTTCTCCAAATGTACCTTGAAAAAAGTGTAGCCTGGGTGTTCCCTCTCTTGATCACTCAATTTGTCCTGGGGATTATCTTCTACAAGGAACCCTCTTCTTTCTGACAGTTGCCTTGGATGAGAGGGTCTTGACTCAGCATACTCTGTATCCCTCTCTTTTCCTACTCTCTTTGTAGTTGGCTGCCTTCTCCTTCTCCCTAGAGATAATGGACTCATTTGGGGTGCTTGGATACCAATAGTTTTGGGGTGAAATTTCTGGGACCTAGTCAGGGAGGCTTGGAAGAGAAAATTAGCCTATCAATTCTTAATTCTGATTTATTTGAAGAGAGTCCAGCATCTCCAGCATTCAGCAATGCAGTGTAACCCAGTGATGTTCACTAAGAGGGCTCCGTCTCAGCTGGGTTAGGAGATGATAGAATGGTAAGGTGTGAAAAGCACACACCTTATACAGGTGATTATAGATTATTATGGAGAAGGGCAGCACCCAGTGAGGAAATTTACTTAGTGTCAAAGAGCAACTAGCTAGATACAAAGATTAAGGAAATAGAGAATGCCAGAGTCTCAATTAATAGCTGACTAGTATTCTGGCATTACGGTGGAGAGCCAAGTTCTAACAGTAGCAGTAATACTTAAAGATTGACTATGTAAAGATAGTAAGGAAAATGTTGATTGAGGCAGTGAGGTCAGAGAAAGCTAGGAAGAATGGAAATCTTTGTCTTCACTTGATTTAGTCACGTAAACACTTATGGGAACTCTGCTATGTGTTATTCTGTGCTAGAGGCTGAGAGAGTTGATGAAAAAGATAGAATTCCTTCCCACAATGGGGCACAATAATCTCAGAAAGAAAACAAGCGTGTAGACTAAGGACAATATTGTAGGGTGTGTGTAATAAAGGAAGTCTATATAAGGTTGGTACAGAGGTGTCCTCAAGACATCAGTGGGAGGCAGGACTGAGCAAAAGAGAGCCAGGAGTGAGCTGCACAAAGAGAACCAAGGTGATGGAATCACAAAGGGGTAACTACTATAGTGGGACCCGGAAGACAGGGACCATAGGCATGGAGAGGAGGGGCGGGATCTAGAGAAGGGGGAGGAGTCAAGAAGGGCAGACTTGGAACGGAGAGTTCGGGAACAACTGTGAACTAATTAAGGAGGGAGCTAGTCATGAGGAGGGGTAATCTCAATCAGCTAGTGGGTAAGATGAAGAAACAACTGTTTACAAATGCATTGGGAGATAGAGTGTAGGTTGATAAATACTCAAGTGATAATTATATAGATAATTTTGTTAGTTCGATTTAGGGGTAAAGGCATAGACTTTCTGGTAGTAGACGAAAAGGAATGTTTAACACAGGTAGAGGAAAACTGAATTTGGGGATTAGACTAACAGGCTTGACTGAAAGCCATAAACTAAAACAGGAGATAAAATCCAGCCTTGGACCTTTCGCGTTGCTGAAATAAAAGAAATATTCACCACTTTTTCCTTTGCCGCCGCCATGAGACAGATAAGAATCCTTCATCTGGCTATTATGGCATCAGGTGTAAATGGTTGTTCCTTCTGTGATTAGTTAGACAGGGTGGAGGAATTGTTACCCTGTTGCTAAGGAAAAAGGAAGGGGCTGTTCCCAGTTGCCATGGTGACAAGGTAAGAGCGTTCCCTCGGTACAGCCGTAAATTTATCAGACGGTTTCGTCTCCTCGCTGCTATGGCAACTTGGAGGGACTGTTCTGGTCGCCTCCCCCCAGGGCCCCCCCGCCTCCCGCCGCCGTTGCTAAGACAAGGTGGAGGTAGGGGCTGTCCTTCCCTCACCGCCCAGTTGCCTTGGAAACGGCGGGCGCCCTGGCCCCGCCCCTCTCGGACTGACAGCAGAGGCCGCATCGCGCCTGCGCAGTGCTCTCTTCCCCCGCAGTCTCTGTGCGTTGAAGCCGGAGACCGCGACGGCCTCTGCTAGGACCCTCCGCCCCGGAGCCGCCGGCCGGAGCCGCAGCGTCAGCCGCAGCGCCCCCGCCGCCCGTCCCCTCCCCCGCCGCCTCCGCCGGAGCCGCCTCGCGCACTGTGAGTCCGGACCGAGGCGACGGACGCCGTGGGGCTGAGTCAGCGGGAGGCCCGGGCCCGGGCTGGGGGAGGGGAACCGGGCTCCCCCCTTGCCTCCCTACCGGCGCCCCCACCCCAACCGCGTCTCCGCAGCCCGCCTGCCTTCCTTCATCCCTGCCTCCGGGGTGCCCGGAGGCCTCAGCCGTCAGGCCTCCGCGAGCCACTCCCCCTCCCCTAGCCTCTCTTCAGACCCACTCGGGGGTCCTTCCCCACAAATGCGGCGCTATCTCACCCCCTCCCTGAACTGATTCTCCACAAACACCTGAAACAGCTTCCCGTGGGCACTTGGCCCTTCTCCTGACTCCCTTTGGGCCTGACATCCGGCCTCTCTGGTTTTCCCCAGTGAGAAGCCAGAAAAAGAGTGACAAGAGAGAGAATGAGGGGAGCCTTGGGAGAAGGAGGGGGGACGTTTTGCCTGCCCAAACCTTGGGGCCTCAGGTTTCTTCCCCACGCGCTCCTGCCCTGGCTGGTGTGCGCGAGAAGCAGGTCTGGACAGTTCTAACTGGCAGCTGAGAGCTCCTGGGGCTTTCAGAATAGATTCCGCTGAGGGCTCAACCCCGTCAAGATCAGCTCCTGTCTAGTGGACACCGGCTAGCGCTAGCGCTTGTGGCCTTCTGGTGGGCTGGACTATTGCCCTGGCAGGTGCTGTGCAGAACAGTGGAGACCGTGGAAGGAGAGGAGAAAAGGTTGCGTTTAGAGCTGAAATTCCTACGCTTCCGGTGTGCTGTTGTGAGTAAGCGTCTTGCAGTACTCTTTTAAATGTATGTTTTCCCTTAGTAAACCCTGGCATGATGTGAGATTTGGAAATGGGCCTCATATCCTCCCTAGCGAGTGCTTAAAGGTTTGTGTGTGGAGGGCTTGTGGCAGGACTTGATCTCTGATACCTGTAAATTTCGTATAGTAGCCAAGTGGTGAGAGTCAATTTTAACAAAAAATATGCAAAGTAGAGAGGATGAAGAATTGTGCCTTCTCCATAGTGTAGGTCTGAGGTCAGTATCCTCTGCCTCCTGCAGCTGTGAGGCTTTGTGGGGGTGTCACCTGAATGTTTCTGGCATATTTGAACAATTCCTGGGTTATGTTTGCTAACCATCCACCTGCCCAACTTGCATCCCCTGATCTTGAAATAGAGGAAGATCCCAAACTGTTTTCTTCCTCCAGCAGAAATCCAACTAAAGTCAGAGTTGGTCACCACAGACAGAAGCTGTGTCTTAATAAACGTGCCTCAACTCAAGGGCTCCTAACTACTGTGTGTACCTCATTGCCAACTACCTTTGATTCTTTTTTTTTTTTTTTGAGGCTTGCAGATTTCAGTGTACTGTAGAAAATATGTGAATATGCATGAATATCTTGCAAGTTCAACTGTGCAA
Source organism: Scalopus aquaticus (assembly GCA_004024925.1). Taxonomy (NCBI): domain Eukaryota; kingdom Metazoa; phylum Chordata; class Mammalia; order Eulipotyphla; family Talpidae; genus Scalopus; species Scalopus aquaticus. Next base: position 110,154 of record PVIJ01004369.1, on the reverse strand, counting down.
GAGGCTTTGGGTCTTTACTCCAGCTGCAAAAGGAGTTGGCTTTGAAAATCGTAGTGAAGTAACTACCAACTTGGAGTTTCTGAGATTGCAAACAGTGAGAAATGATGATTCCACTCCTTCACTGTGCTCAATCATGGCCTATTGGCAGCCTCTTCTGAGCCACTCCCCACCCCATGCCCATCAGATTAGTTTACAGTAGCAAGGACGGCTGTCGCCCTAGTCTTAAACATAGAGATGAAGTTCAGGAAAACTACAGCCCCTGTGCGACAGTGCAGTTTCTTCTGTTTGAATGCCAGTATAGGGTTTGGCGGGATGCACCTGCCTGCAGAGCAGTGGGAGCCATGGGGCCTGAGAGTTACATTCCTTCTGTGTGGTCCTCTGTGTTGCATAGCTCACCGAAATACCCGAGCAGGGCAGGCGCAGACAGCTGTGCTGGAGAGCTGCTTCTCCTGGGTTGAGGGTATTTTGGGAATCAGCGATATTACTGGGGTGGAGGGTTGTGAATAAGAAGCAAGAAAATGTGTCAAGGCTAGATAGATGAGGAGGGTGTGAGTAAAATGTTCCCTTTCCAGTTTCCTGTGGGATAGTCCATTTTCAGAGCATCACAGTGGTTTTTATATGGGTTAAAATGCCTTTGAAATCCATACCAGCGTTTTATGAGCTAATGATGAAGTGCCCTGTAAACTGCTAGGATTGGGAAACAGGACGAATACCTTTACTTTATACATGGCCTCACCAACTGTTACTCTGCGTAATTGTTAAGATCAGGGAAAGGAGCATGATTTGAACCAAGTTAGAGTCGGGCCTGTGTAACCTATATTGTGGTTATGTAGCACTGTACTTTCTTGATTCTGAGACATACCAGCAACTTACCAACAGCTTTTAGGTAAAAATAATTTAAAGCACTGCCAAATCAAAATATATATGTTCATTGTAAGGTACATCCTAATTTCAGGAACATTAAGACATCCGATAAGTGGCGAGACCGAAATACGGAGTTGTGTGTCTTAGGACTGAGAAAGAATGATATTTATGATAGTCCTGGGTGTGTGACTTACTGCCCTGCCACCGTGAGAGTGCTTGCATTATGAGTACAGATTTCTTCAAGTCCTTCCCCAGGCGAGCCTACTTTGCAGGGTGATGTTTGTAAGATGATTGACTGTAGTGAGGCATGTAGTTGGCTGTTGAACAGAGGGAAGTTCATTTGTGGGCATCCAACCCAAGGCCTTAATCTGGTACCCTCTGGAAACTGAACCAACTGGCTGGCAGCAAACATCTTATGAGCTCTACCTGAATTCAGTCAAGGAACATCTTTCGGAAGCAGAACAAACAGTATAATTTTTCTAAATCAGAGTGCATCTGTCCTGCTTTGTTTACAGACACATTTGTAAAGATCCTAAGGCACATGTTAGAAGCGGAAGGGATTGCAGATGGTATAATTCAGTGTCCTCATTTCCAGATTTTGACATGAGACTAGAGTTAAGTGACTTGCCTGAGGTTACCCAACTAATGTAGAAAGTATGTGAAAACACTTTGTAAACTGCATACACAGTGCAAGTGAATATTGGTGGTTATCTGTGGCTAAGTCAAGATCGGAATCCAGATTTCCAGACTAGAGCTGGTATTGTAGTCTACGATGCCACATTGCCTCATCTCTCATGTTTAATATTCCAGAGGGTTTTAATAAAAATAATTTAGTAGTCTGTAATTAGCCCTGTAGACAAGGGCTTGTTTTATTCTCTGAGATGTTGCAAAGCCTGGCAAAATTTAGTGTCACGCTGTCTAATTAAATGTTTATTCTTGCCACCTAAAAAAATCATTTTTCCTCACACATTCTGAATTCAGAGAGGTTTTTCTTTTTTTAATTTGCATCATCTAGTATAAAGTAAATGAAAGATAGGTGTTTAAAATCTTCTCAACTTCTTATCTGTGAGGCTGCTGCTTTCCAGAAAGTAAGGTGGAAGGGGCTTCCGGGGGCCTGAGAGGAGGAGTGAGCACATTGCGGGGGTGGGGGGGGCCACTGGATCATCCTCCAGCTACCAGAACATGAACTTCTATAGTCCCTCCCTGCTAGCTCTGGCACTTCTGCTCCCTAACCTTGAGAAAGTGGTCCCTGGGAGCAGATAGAGCTGAATTCAAATTCTAGTCTTGCCACTTCCTAGCCATGTGACCTTGTGCCACTTATATATAATCTGTGAGTACCAGTTTCCTCACTTGCAAGTGTGGAATGAGAATCGTCTGTTTTGCAGGGTAATGGTGAGGATTAAGTAGTATGTAGAGTGCCTGCTGAATAAGAGATGGTAATCATTTTCTATATTGCTAAATATAATTTTTTAAATGCTTTTAATTTTTTTATTATGATTTAAGTCTGTCTTGGACCCTCAATTCAGCAGCTCTTCCCTACCCCCACCCCCCAGCAGCCCTCTTGGTATATTTGACATGCACAAAGAGATTTGTCCTATGAAGGCCTGGCACGTGCAGTATTATTTCAACTGCCAAAATAGAAGTATATGAAATGCCCCTTTGTCTCCATGTATTCAGCTGACCTGGTTTTCTGAAAGACTGGGGAGGGGGTGCGGGCAGGAACAGTTGGCTAAGAGAGCACAGACTTGGTATGTTTGAGTGTGTCGTGGGGGCAGTTAGTCCTCCACCAGGAAGGCCAATCTGGGGAGTGGAAAGCTGCTCAACTCTCCCCTGTGTCAAGCTCACACGGCCTTCCTTCGCTCCTCTGCTATTAGAGACGTCGCTTTAGTCCGTGACTTTGCTCAGATTGGTTTTTGGTAGTGAGGTCTGGAGCCCAGGAAAAGGAGCTATCCATCTTAGGAGGGAAACCTCATTTGTGAGGAGAGGTTCAGGCAGGTCATTTTGGGTGGAAATGGTTCCAGATGGGATCACGGCAGAGACTATCAATTAATTAGGAAGCCAGGGCAAGCCATTCAGGTGGGAAAACACAGACGAACTTGAATTCCTATAAATTTCATTCAGGAAGAAAATGCCCCTGTGTGAGCAGCTGCAGACTGAAAAGAGAAATGTGATAGTCTTTACCTCTGGGAAGTAGGTTTTGGAATTGGAAGAGGGAAAAGGAGACTCAGAAGTGAACTTTTACTTCACATGGGGCTATAGACAAATTATTATAATAAGAAGCATGCATGTGTTTGTAATTTAATCAAGACCAGCTTTTCAGTAAATGCATTTGGTACAAAGGAAGCCATTGCCTTTACTTGGAGCCTTCTAAGCATGGGTCAGATCGGGCTGACGTCTGCCCTCGAGCAGGCCGTCCGTTTGTACCAAACCAGCAGACTCTTATGTGAGGGCAGGACCCTTCCAAAGTGCCTACTTCCTTGGCAGCCCAGGGTGCTTCACTGACCTCTTCCTAGTCTTTTCATTCTTGCCTTGAGGATAGTCCCCTCCTCCTCTTGACCAGTTGAAATCATTACTGTTCTAATAAACTAATTTAATTTTCAGCTATTGACAAAAATGACTCCTGACCATATGACCTCTATGAAACTTCTTGCCTCTTACTTGACATCAAGAGGGCCTGAAGCTTAAGGGAAGTCCAGCTGAAGTGCTGGCAAGCTCCCTACCGTCACTGCTCTTTAGATCAGACCTGGCTAATAGAGCATACCTTCCACACAGTGATTTATTCACTGCTGCTCTTAGCAATTACTGATAAACTTTGACAAGATTATTAAATATTATTGGGCTTTTAATTTTCTCACAAGTTGGTTAGTTAGCTGTGTTTTCTAGCCACATTTATTTACTATTATAGAAAGATGACACACCTATCGTTAGGACACATGCTTTAGCTTGCTTACCCACAAGTTAAAATGGGTTATGCTGAGTAATCCACAGTCTATCACCCAATCTTCCCTCTGGCCAAGAGTACAGATTTGTGCCACAGTTGGCCAGGGTCGCGAGGCATCCTCGGCCAAGATGGCTTTTCCTCTGTGTAGAGCTGACCAGCCAGTATTGGCCTGCACCCTGGGTCTTGTTCTCACTGACATCATGTCCCACCAGCTTGCTCAACTCCAGATGTCACTGGGCATAACACCAGTGCTGTGAGCTCTGGACAGGTCCCCAGCCAGAGTAAATAAGGACTTAGCTTTCTTAAATGGTTTGACTCTGTGTAAAATTATTGATTTTGCCTCTGTGTAAAATTATAGTTTCCTGAAACTATTTCCTCTGTATTGAGGTACATTCACTTGTGTGATATGTTTAAATTAACTAAGCAAGAAACATGGCTTCAAATCTGCCCAGTAATTTTGACAGTATGTATCAAAAACCTTAAAAGAATACATATCCTTAGATCAGAAATTGACACACTAGAAATATTTAGAAAACCAGAGAAGTACATGAAAATACTGTATAAGGATTTATATTAATGGAACATTATTAATAATAGCAAGCAGTTAAACCAACCCAAAGGATCAACAAACAGGGATTGGTTCAGTTCACCTAAGTACTGCATAGGCATTAAAAATCTCATAGAAGAATCTTTGTTGATGTCAGAAACATTTGCTATATCAGTGAAAAAACAATGCAAAATGAATGTTGAGGATAATGCCATCTTTATAAAAAAATATTAAAAGGTACTAGGAGAGCATATGACAAACTATAAATAATGGGGTTATAAATAAACAACTATTTTTTAGTGCTTTCCAGAGTTTTCCAATTTTCCACATTAAGCAACTCTAACTTCTATTACAAACCTCTTTAGGCCAGACTCCGTGTAGTGGAGCAGTCTCAGAAAATCATAAGGTGTTTAATTTTTTAATGATCATTTTTTGTCACTGTAGTCATAATTAATGATTAACACTCCTCTAAGGTGTCTCTTTAGGTACTGCTTCATTTCTTCTTTGAGAGGGAGAGCATAAGTTACTCTGGAGTTACTGTGTAGGCATGTGACTTAGAAACGGCCTAGAAACTCCCAAGTCCATCCATCCAAATGAGGTAATCTCTTTCCACTCTAATGAGATGCAAAAAAATTACAAAAAGAAAGTGTCTTAAGATAGTCTTTGCCTCTTAACTTTTGCTGTGTCACCTTATGAGAGGTTTCAGCAAAACCCTCTATGCCACAGGGCTGTGCTCTGGGTGGGCTTTCTTTCCCCACGTCTTTCCCGATTCTCTGGCTTCCCACTTCTCCCGGGGCTCTCATATTTTGGTTGCACTCCTATCTGAATTATCTGTCGTGAAAGTCCATGCCTGGGCCTGCTACAGCCTCGTTTCTCCCTTTGCCCTTGGCTGTATTCCAGTCAGCCATCAACTCACGGACCCTTTTTCTTCCAGGGATGGAGAAGGTTGGAGCCCACTAGTGGCCACCTAGTGGCCAGAAGTCCTCTGCAGGCACAGATTGGGCAGCTCTGCTACCCAAGGTCCCTGGCACTGCTGGATGTGAGGGAGGGGCTAGCCTGACAGCTGTCCCCTCTATTCTTTTTTTTTTTTTAAGATTTATTTATTTATACATACAAGCTGGGGTATAGACCAGAGGTGTTGGGTGGCGAGAGGGTTCACCAGAGACAGAGCGGGGAGCAGAACAGGCAGATCAGAAATACACTGCTGAGAGGAGCAGCGGGCGAGGCAGGAGAGGTCTGCCGCACCATGTGGGATTCTCCCCAGCCGGGCATCGAACTCGTATTGCCGCTGCCGACAGCTCCACAGCGCAGCGCTTAACCGCTGCGCCACCAGGGAGGCCCTACTGTCCCCTCTATTCTTGCCCGTCACACACACACTGTATGTCACCTTACCTCAGGGGCCAAGTCCAGTGGAACACTGTCTGCTTTCTGCTGGTGGTGGGGTCTGCCCACCTCTGCTGGGGGGGGACCAGAACTTAGAATGGAGGGACATATGGCCTAGTGCACAGCTCGGCCTGTGCTGCAGTAAGTGTTTGCTAAGCAGGATCTGCCTCTTCTTCCAAATGATTCTGACTACCCAAACATGAGTGTCAGACGGGCGGGGGCCTCCCTGCCGCCTGCCATTATTAGTGAGTACATCTGCAGGTCTGGCTCCCTGGACGCTCCGCCACCTGGAGAGAGACTGTCAGAGCGGCAGTCATCTTCTCTCGAGGGCGTTGTTGTCCTGGTCACCTTGTAATTTAAATGGTGTTTCCTGATGGGTAAGAAATGAAATCTTTCCACTCCCCTGAGTCAGCAAGATCATAGTCGGACAAATGTGTGATGTGCCATGTGAAGGAGGCAGGCCTTGGCCACCTGGATGAAATTAAATCCCCTTCTCTTTTGAGGAGTGTGTCACTGAAGATTTATCTCTGGTGGTGTGATGTGTACCATGTAGCAAGCGTCTCTGCAACTCCAGACTCTTGGCAGACTGCGGCTACCCCACCCACTTCCCTGCAGAGTATTGCCACTTATCAGGGACCCTGCTTTAGTCTCTGATTTGTTCTGATTTTAAATGGATAGAGTTCACAGCTGGAGGCTCCCAGTTTTGGCATCTGATTAACACCTTTAAGTGACAAGACCATTGCTCAGTATGGAGATGTGCTATGCTGCTCCCAGAATAGCAAGGTGCGGTGTTTTGAGACTTGATAAGACTTGTATTCCCCAGGAAGTATAGTTTCCAGGTTTATAGGTTATTCATGTAAATTTGCATATGTTCTTCACAAGGCCCTGTTCTAAGTACACTCTCAACAGGTACTCTCTGAGTCCTTTCTTTTTTAACACTCTTCATCACCATGGGATGTAATAAGAAATGAGATTCTGTCCTATCCATGAGGAAACCATAACCTGGTTTGGAAGATAAGATGGAGGAGTGGAATGATTAGTGTGCATGATAGCCTCAGATGTCAGCAGTGCATCATGATACTTTATTGTGTAAGATCTGGTCTTTGCCTGAGAGAGTTGGAAGCGAAAGTATGTGAGTTGCTGCAGGGCAGGGGATAGAAAGCCCAGTAGCAATGAGAAGGGGCGCTTTGGTAACCCAGAAGGAAGAGTGACCCCAAGCCTGTGAGAACCAGGGAGGCTTCAGAGACAGAGACTCTCTGGAGGCTGCTGATGGGGGACCCTGCCTGCGGAAGACAGGTAGTAAGACAGTGCACGCAGGCTTTCTCATCTCAGAAAAACAAAAATGAAATGAAATGAGCAGTGTATTGTGTGTCGTTCATAGCATAGAGTCTAAATTCAAAAAGGACTCTGAAAGGAAAAGCAGCACTGTGAACTGGAGTAATTAGGAATGACTTCACAGGGGAAGCAGACCCGGCTCTCAATATCAGTGTGAAGTTACTTTCTTTCTTTTGTGGTTTAGGTCTTCAGGATGTATCCTGTGAGTGGAATTGCAAAGGCAAAGGATACAAAGAGTGTGGGGTTTTGACAATGAGATATAATTGACATGTGATGTATTCGTTTCAGGTGTACAGCGCAGTGACTCATAATTGTGTACACTGGGACATGATCATCCCAGTAAGTCTAGCTGACATCCGTCACTACATATAGTTGTGGGTTTTTTTCTGGTGATGGGAACTTTTAAGATCAACTCTTTTAGCAACTTTCAAATGTACAATACAGTATTATTTAACTGTAGTCCACCAAGCTACACCTTATATCTCCAGAATTTATTCTGTAACTAAAGTTTGTACCTTCACCATCCCTCACCTCTGGCAACCACAGTCACCTCTCTGTATCTGGGAGTTTGGTGTTTTTAGACTCCACACGTAAGTGAGATCATACAGTATTCGTCTGGCTTATTTCATTCAGTATAATGCCCTCAAGGTCCATTCATATTGTTGCAAATAACAAGGTTCCTCCTTTTTTGTGGTTGAATAATATCCCAGTGTGTATAAACACATTTTCTTTAGCCATTCATGCACCAGTGGGTACTTAGGTTGCTTCCATGTTGTTGTTTTAATAGACTTACTATAGATTATTCTCCATGCTGAACCAGGCAACTTTCAAAGAATAAGAGTTTGGTATTAGACTGACTCCTGATAATAAGGAGACCTGTGCATGTTTGATGGCCGACGAGAAAAGGAGTTACGTGAGGAAAATAACCCAGGTGCAAGAGAGAAGGGGAACAAATAGGGATGATCTCAAGGACACCATGGAGGGGGTGACACCGCAGAAGAGGGAGTCTGGTGAGGAGAGGCTGTGACTCCACTCCTGCTGGTGGGGTGAAGTCTGGGGGAGAGCGAAGTCTAGGGGAGATGACTGGAGCTCCCACTAGAAGAGAGAAGACCTCCCCCTCTGTTTAAGAGAGGCAAGGCTACTTGCTGAGTGTGGGTGGGGAGATTGGTGGAGAGGGTTGAGGTCATGAAGGTCTGAATTAACCACTGTGAGAAATGAGCCTGGGCGTATGAGAGATGAATACACGTCTTGTTGCACGGCGGTGAGGGCTGAGTTGGACCGTGAATCCCTAATGAGCTAAGTTTCTGAAGCCTGCTTGCCCAGAGAAGTGGCAGCACCAGGAAGGAGGGTTGCTGCCTGGCAGGTTAAGGGCGAGGTTTCTGAGGAGGCAGAACTTAAGATGGCAGTGAAGCAGCTGGACCTGAGGTCAGAGGTGGAGGGAAGCCCTGCAAATCTCAGACAAGCGCTGCTTGTCAGCAGATGAGGGGGCAGAGTAATTACAGGCTCTGGTGAGAACAGAAAGCAGGCTTGACGAAGAGGGATGAGCCATGAGGAGGTTGTTGACACAGGAAGATTTTAATTTCAAAACTGGAGACTTTTCACTTTTAATTATTTACCTTTATAATGTTTGGATTTTTTTTTAACATGGGCATGTATTACCAGTAACATTTTTTAAAAGTAATTAAAATCTCAGGAGTAGCACAGGACCTCCAGTGCGCTGCTCGGTGGTCCTGAGATTGAAGGAGAAGTGGAGGTACAGGAGGACCGCAGGGTTTGGTGACGAGGTGTGGGAACTGTGGGGCGTCTGTCAGACAGCCTGTGTCCCAACTTGTCACTCTGAGAGGCTCCCAAACCCTGGCGCTTATCCACCCACCCACCAGGAGTGTTTAAAGCCTGAGGAAGCCCACCTGCCCTGGGCTTGACTGGCGTGGTTTCCAGGTGCTGTTGCAGCTCTGGCTTTACCCTCTGCTCTCTCTGACCTCTGAGTGAAGGCTCTTCCTCCAGGCAGATGCAGCCCCTTGGAGTGCGGGTTCCACCTCAGTCTCTTTCATCCCCCCCTGGGCTCGGTGCAGTGTACAAGCTGTACGATTGTACGTAGCAGCCCAGTGTCTCTCCTGCCTGTTTTGAAACTTGGCCTAAGACCCCCACCTTCTCTGACTGACACCTCTCCTCATGTCCTCCCAAACCAACCACTTTGACCCTGACCGACACCCTCAAGGCCTTTATTTCACCTGCTGGATTCATGTTACTTTCGTGACGCCCTGCTGCTAACCCTGCAGAGCAGGCGCACTGGCTGAGGCGGGCAAGCAAGGGGGAGGAAGCACGTGGGGAGTCAGGTGCAGGCATCAGCACGAGGTGATGGAGAAGCCAGGGTCAGCGCTGCATTCTCTCCAGGACTTTCAGCGCGGCCTGTATGTTGCCGGGACATTTTGTCAGCGCCGTTTCATTAAAGCCAGACGGGCAGGAGCATGGCTCCCTGCCAGTCCCTGCCAGGAAGGAACAAACAGTTGCAGGGCAGGCCTCCAGCCAGGTGGGGTAGGACTCAGGTGCATTGTTCTGCTTGTGGAATTTAATGGGCTCTTTGTAAACACAGCCTGCTCTGTTGTTCTTTTCTCTTTTCTCCTAGTCAACCAAGGTGAGAAGAATTAGCCCTTGACCCATAATTAGGTAAAATGAAGAGGGAGACACAACTGATAGGCTGCAGTCACTAAAGAACCTTGAACTTGAGTCAGGAGTCTTGGGCCTGGAGTTCTGTGACCTTTAACAAATCAAAAGTCACCTCTCCCCCTTGATCCCCGGTTTCCTTTTCTATGAAATGAGGGGTCTTTGTACATGCTGAATGTCCTTTGCTGGCCTCTTGGATGACATGCCTTGGCCTGAGTGTCACAGCCTTGGGGAGGTGTCCTGCCCCCCTCCAGGTTAGGTCCCCATAAACGGTTTTCAGACCATGAATTGGTTGTGACATCAACTTATTGGGTCATAACCAGCATTTCCTAAGTGAAAAGACCAGAAAATTACAGACTGTGACACTCATGATAAGGATTATTTAGTAAATCTTTTATTATGTGTCTGTCTGTCTGTTTTATATATAAATAGTGGGTTGTAATATAGAATGTATTTTTTACTAAAAGGTTGAAAGCTGCTGCTTTCAAAACACTCTAGTCCTATATAACCTGTAGCACTTATTGTAGTTGTGTAGAGTTATTTGTGTGACTATTTTATTACTGTTTATCCATTTCACCAAATAACAAACTCCATGAGTCAAGGGCCAATACGGACTTACTCATCCATATAAGAACTAGAAATAGTTGAAGCTCAGCAAATGAGTGGATGGGCTTCTTAGGGGCACTTTGCTGCTATCAATCCTTAGTTCTGTGAAGTGGTTCCTGAGAGGAGTAGAGGGTGACTGCAATAATAAACTGCAAAGCCCTCACATTCATCCCTAATGGGCTAGAGTGCCAGAAAAAAAACTCTCCTTTGACTTTGCAGTCTCAGGGTTGGGAGTGGCACTGGGCACCCAGAAGCTGCAGAGGGAACTGGACAGAAGAGGGCACCACTGCCACTACCCTTTTCACTAAGGCCTCACTTGGGCAGAGTTCCCTTTCCAGTAGTCAGAGATAGGACCGAGACGGAACTCGCCACGTAATCCTTGCTATGTAAAGAGAAAGCCGACTTGTCTACTGTAGCCTCTCCCCACGGCCCATTTCCCACTCTTCTGGGTGTGGGCGACGACACCCTGACCCAGGAACCCACTGGGTTCCAAGGTTGGATTCCAGACCACCTATTCTCCCAGGCGCACGCCCCCACCCCACCTGCCGGCATTCCTGGAGAATTGATCTGCTTCCTGAGCTGTCATTCTGAACCTAGCGAGTCTAGCAGGTAGAATGAAAACTCTCTGCCTTCCCAGGTATAACAAGCCTCTGATGGTAGCCCAGGGAACCTCCCATGGCCTGGAAGGCTCATTAGCAAGGCCCAGCCAGGCGCCGCCTTGCACAGAGCTGTTCCAGAACATGTTAAATGCAAGCAATGTGAGAGAACTGGTGTCCTCAGGCCCTCTTGATGGTGGTGTTGGCCTGAGGATAACACAGGCCCTGCCAGGCATATTTAAGAAGGTCCTGGGGCCTCTCTGGTGGCCTAGGGATTAAGTCTCAGTGCTGTCACCATTAAGGCCTGAGTTCGATCCCATGCAGGTAGCTGACACACATATGGCACAATAGACCGCTCCTGTCTCGCCCGCTGCTCCCCTTAGCAGCATATTTCAGTAAATCTGCCTGTTGTGCTTCCCACTGTGTCCCTGGTGAATCCTCTCACTGCCTCCCAGCCTGTACCTCTGGACTACACCCCAGTTCTTCTATGCAGAAAAAAAAAGGCCCAGTTCGCCCCTTTACCTTTAAAGTTCGTCATTTGAGCTCAGATGGTCCTGCCAGCATCTAGCTGTGCTTTGGAAATTGTGTTGCTTACTGCCTGGAGCAGATAACCTCTTTGGGAGGGATGAGGGAATAACCAGTTGTTTTAGAGCTTCCCAACTGTTAGCTTAAACACCCTAATTTGTACATTGCTTTCAGTTTGGTTTTCCAGAATGACAGCCCCTTCTAACAGTCTGTCCAAAGAGGCTGCCTGTCAGCTTCTTTTTTTTTTTTTAAGGTTTTTTTTATTTTATTTATACATACAAGCTGGGGTACAGGCCAGAGGCGTGGGGCGGCGAGAGGGTTCACCAGAGACAGAGCGGGGAGCAGAACAGGCAGATCAGAAGTACACTGCTGAGGGGAGCAGCGGGTGAGGCAGGAGAGATCTGCCCCACCATGTGGGATTCTCCCCGGCTGGGCGTCGAACTCGCGTCACCGCTGCCCACAGCTCCACAGCGCAGCGCTCAACCGCTGCGCCACCAGGGAGGCCCTGCCTGTCAGCTTCTTTACAAAGAAGCTTGCCCAGGTACCACAGCCACACTTGGGAGACTGGAGGAGGGAGGTTAACAAGAGAAACCACCAAGAAGCCTTTGTCCCTGGGCAGCAGCTGCCTCTCACCACCATCCTTCCCCATGTGGGGGTTTGGGGCTTGATAAGACCTTCTCAGATGACTGCCAAGCCCTTAGTTATTCCTTGAGGAACATTCTTGACAGTGTTCCCATCACTCACCTCCCTCTCATCCTAATAGTCCACGCATCCTAATTTACATTCATGCAAATCCATCCATGTGCTTTCTCATGAATTAAAAAAAAAAATTCTCAAAAATCACAATTACCTTGCCTGTATTTTCAGAGAAACTTCTAGAGCAATATATGCTCAATGACTTTTATGTACAGTAGTCATCAAACAACCCTTCTGGGATAACAAATGTAAGTCAGATTGCCTTTAAAATGTTTGTTGATGAGAACTTTAGAGAAATGCATGCAGCAGAGTGCAAAGTCTCCCATTACTTTGTTCCCCCAAAAGAATCACTGCCACTATTTTGTTGAACATTCCAATTTTTTTCATTGCACATACTAGCACATTTCTCTTTTAAAACTTGGGATCTTACTAACTTTTATTTCCAAAAAAAATTGGAAAAGAGAGAAAAGTACTAGTGGGAAAATTAAAACCACTTGCAATTCTACTGCTCCAACAGGAGTGACACCACGGGGTGGCTTAGAGGGGCTCTAGTGCTGCCCCTTCGCCCAGAGCAACCCCAGGAAAATAAGTGATCCAAATAGAGATGTGTGCCTTTCTGCAGGGGCTTCGGGACCTCCTCCCCTCCCCTTCCCGCTCAATCACCAGCCCCAGGTCTCCCATTTAGAAGACCTGTTGCCATGGTCATTGCCCACTACAGTGAACATGTTACTACCTTTTCTTTGTCTTTAAATTAAATTAGAATTCTGTCCATTTCCATTTTTTCTAGTAGTCACGTTCAAGTCCCAAAGCAAGATATATGAGGAAAACACTTCCCGTTGCCTTAGAGAACATTATATTTGGCTTGGTTTGTTCCCAGTAGCACTCATACCGAGACACTGAAACACCATGTCCAGGAGCTTTGCTCTGCACTCACCCCTGGGAGACACTGTGTTAGTAGAGAAGATGAAACACAGGGGCAATGACTCAAGATCAGAATAAGATGTGCCTTCGAGTTACCGACAGGTGTCCAAATAAATGCCAGGCTCACTGGATGAACTGCTAAGTTTACTGAAACATTTGGAAAAGAGTAGAAAGGGCATTCCTAGGTCCTGAATTCTTCCTTCTTCTGTAGCCTGGGTACCAGCTGCTTAGATTGGTGTGAGGTTGTTAAGACAAGCACTGTTGAAACTCCTTCTCTTTGGGGAAGAATGTTGGCCCTTCCTCAGAGTCAGACAGAATCCTCTCTGGGCCATTCCCCCAGACCATGAGATGTTCCACAACATTCTCTTCTAGATGCTCTTCTGTCCATCTCATTTCACCGTGCACCAACACTCAGCGCAGGAGAGTTCTGACAGTGTAGAGCTGAGTGGGTGGAGCCACTCTCTCAGAAGTAACGTGGCAGCAGTGAGCTCTGGAGGCCCACTCCGCCGCTCAGGCCTGATCCAAACTGCTGCCACTGTACACAACCAAGGTCACAGGGCAGCCAAGCCAGAGCGACCTCCGTGAGTGAGAGAACAAAGGGACTCTTCAACTTGCAGAGTCCAAGTGAGAGGCGATATGCTCAGTGTGTAGCAGTTTCCTATGGTGTCATACTGTGAGTTTAGCGACTTAGAACAACACAAATCTGTTACCATACAGTTTTAAAGGTAAGAAGCCTAGAATTAGTGTCTGTGGGTATAATGGGCTGGATGGTGGCTTCCAAAAAATCCTAATCCCCAGAACCTGTGAATGTAACCTTCCGTGACAAAAGACGTGAAGAACCTAGAGGGGAGGCGTTTATCCTGGATTATTTGGGTGGGCCCTAACTGAAATCACATGTATCTTTTTAAGAGGGAGGAGGAGGCAGTGTGACCACAGGGGCAGAGATTAGACTGATGTGGTCACAAGCCAAGGAGTGCCTGGCGCCACCAGAAACCAAAAGAGACAGATTCCCCCTAGAGCCGTTGGAGGGAGGACAACCCAGCTGATACCTTGACTTTGGGTTTCTGCCTCACAGAACAGTGAGAGAATAAATCACTATTGTTTTAGTCACTCAATTTTGGTAATTTGTTGCGTGGGCCATAGGAAGCTAACCCAGTAGGGAAAAATCAAGGTGTTGGCAAGACTGTTCTCTCTGGAGTCTGAAGGAGAAAATCTTGCCTTTGCCAGCTTCCAGAGACTGCCTGGCTCTGTGGCACTCCAGCCTCAGCTGCCATCATCATACCTTCTCCCTGACCCGCCTGCTTCCACCCTCAGAAGCACCCTGTGATTCCATTAGCCCCACCTCAGCAAGCCAGACACGCTTCCCAACACAAAATCCCCAACCCAATGACATCTGCAAAGCTTCTTCCGCCATTTAAGGTCACCTGTTCACAGGTTCCAGGGACTAGCACGTGGATGCCTTTGGGGACCACCACAGTCTGTGTATCCCCTAGGGTGGGGATAGGAGTGTGTGTCTGTTCACATCCTCCAGGGTTCAGATTAAATGTTCCTCCTCGAAGCTTGAGAAAGGCAGTGCCAAAAGGAACCTTTCTTTAGGCAGAGGAGTCACCAAGGAGGGCATGACCTGCGCAGGTCCCTCCGGGCAGAAAATGTAGAAGGGCCAAGGCCAGCTGTGGTAATAGGTGCTGTGAATGTGAGCCAGACAAGATGGAGCTGTCCCTTGAAGCTTCTGAGGTAAGGACATGAAAGCGGGGGAGGCGGCTTTTACAACACCCACCACTGGTGCTTAGCAGGTAGACTAAGCCCAAGGGCCTGTAAGGACATCTCAGCTGTCTTCAGTCCCAAAATCATTCCCGTGGAGACACGGCCCCCAGAGGTGAGCCCAAGAGAGAGTCACAGAAGTACCCACGGTCCAGAGATTAGAGGTAGTGGAGCAAGTTCATTGTGCTCGGGGAGTTACAGGGGATGTGGGGGATGTCAGGGCGCCCCTCTCAAAAGATGGAAGTGATTGGCTCATGGGGGTGTTGATCAGAAGGAAGAGTGAGAAACGAAGAGCCACTGTTTGAAACCTATTTCCATCCAGAGGTAAGAACTCAGGAGGGAACGGGCACTGGCCGGTGCTTTGAAGGCAGGTGGAATTGCTTGAGGCCGTTTGAATCTGCACCCAGGCCATCAAAAGCAGAGCCCCCATTCTGTTCCTGTCTTTCTTTCCGGCTCTAGGAAATTATTCCTTCTCAGAAGTAAATAAAACTTCTTACTTGGAGAGGATCAGAAAGCATTAATTATTAATGTTTATTTTCATATTTACAGATGAAAGGCAGGCTGACTTCAAAGAAGTAGGGTTAGGACTGGGGAAGAGAATTAATTCTCAACATTAAAACTATCTGCTAGAAAACGCTCAGACCTATTTTGAAAGAGTTTTTCATGGTTGAACATACAGTTGGAGAATTTTAAAGATATTCGACAACCAATGACGAGGCAGAGAAGAGTCTGTGAGGACCAAAATGTTTATATACCTACTGACTCAAACACATTTCTAGGACGAGGCATTGAACCAAGGTGGCCAGCACGCTTGTGAAACTCTCTGAGAAGTTACGGTGACTTCCTCGGTAACTTGCCAAGTAATTAATGGCTTAATTTTACTTTAGCTCCTCTTTTCATAACACAAAGATCTGAGACTCCACTTAAAGAATTTCACGTTATTTTTTAAAAGATTTATTTATTTATGCATACAAGAACTCAGGTGTAGGCCAGAGGTATGTGTGGGGGTAGTGGTGAGAGGATTCACCAGAGACAGAGTTGGGGGAGAACAGGTAGATCTACTGAAGTATACTGCTGAGGGGAGCAGCGGGCGAGACAGGAGGGGTCTACTGCACCATGTGGGAAGCTCCCTAGCTGGGGTTCAAACTAGTGCTGCAGTGACTGCTGATAGCTTCATAGTGCTGAGACTTAACCCCTTGCACCACCAGAGAGGCCCCAAAAATTTCACTTCAGAAAGAAACCGCTCTTTGGATACTTGCTCTAGTTTAAGAGCCCATCTCGCTGGGGCTGCCTCTCTGTCAACAACGCTGCTCTCACTTCCTGGGCAGGTGGGCCTGCTGGGGGCCAGGATCTATCAGGCAAGGCCATTGGCACACAGTAGGCCTCTTAGCCCACTGGTGTGAGCAGCTGCAGGGACAAGCCACCAGTGTCTTTTGTGGGACCAGTACCCTGACTTGTTTCCTCCCGGACAGTTTTTAATACAGGGACTTTTCAGTGTCTCCACACTCTGTGATGGCGTGAAGTCGTATGTGTCCTAGTCGTCCTAGTCCTAGTCTCTCACTCTTCTTCTTCTTTTTTTTTTTTTTTTTTTTTGCATGTTGTCATCAAGAAGGAACACTACATATATTTAGTTGCTTTTTAAGGCTCGGCAGAGAAACTGTTGGTTAAGTAGTCACTAATAGCTATGTCTCTCCAT
Source organism: Scalopus aquaticus (assembly GCA_004024925.1). Lineage (NCBI taxonomy): Eukaryota > Metazoa > Chordata > Mammalia > Eulipotyphla > Talpidae > Scalopus > Scalopus aquaticus. The sequence continues at coordinate 93,619 of PVIJ01004369.1, read as the reverse complement.
TGAAATTTTTTTCAGCATCCATAGAAGACACGAGCACATTATTTTACATGCACTCCCCAAACTTGCTTTACTCCATCACAACATTCTAAAAGCCCACTAGAAAGAAGACTGACGTTTTAGGGGATGAGGGAGAACTGCAATAAAAATAAAACACACAAAAAAACATGCTTTCCCGTGACTCAGCTTAAGGCTGGGCCGGCCACTGACTAATTAACAGTGACCGGAACAGGCTGCCTCAGTGCTGCTGAAGGGGGAGATTGTGCATGTGTTCTCTAGAACAGTGAGGTCTGAACTGTGGTCCTGCAGCTGACTCACCAGGAAAATCTGCAAAAAATGCAGACTCCTGTGCCCCCGCCCAGGGCTGTCCCTCTCCGGATGGGCTCAGGAAGCTCCATTAAATAAGCTGGTCAGGTTTGTTTGAGGACCTGTAGAGGGCTCTGCTCTGGGGTGTTTTCTTTCTTGAGTGATGCGGGCTTAATCTTGGCTTCATACAAACCAAGTGTGACCCTCACCACTCCATAGCTGAAAAATGACCCTGCCCCCCCCCTTTTTTTCTGCTCCCCTTTCGTATTTCCTCAGGTCTAGGGAGAGCAGACTCTAGTGCAGCACTGCTGTGTGCTGGGGAGTCCCAGTTATCATTCAACCCCTCAACTTTTTCATAAGCAGCTATGTAATTGCAGCCCCTTGTCTCCCAGGTTGACACAGAAGTGAGCCTTGGGGTGCAGCTTTCTCTGCCTCTTTCGTTGTTTGAGGGCATTCTGAGGTTTTTCTTGAGCCCCTAAGAAGAAAAGACTGTGGAGTCTCTAATAGATGTCTTAGACGCCCACTAAGCTCTGCCAGAGTCGTGGGCAGGAGGAAAATAACTTGTCTCTCCTGTGGGCTGGGCCCTGGGCAGGATGCTTTCCCTCCACTGCCTCAATTAATGAGAAAAGCGATCCAGACTCTGTGTAATTCGCCGGGAAGGACAATCCTGTGAACAGAAGGATTCTGTTCTCGGCGTCAGTGTTGACTCACCATGGAAGGAAAGTGAGCTCCCTGGTGCCTTTATTTATCCTTCCATAAAATGAAGTTATTGCCTGTTCCCATTGCCTGATCATGAGGTCAGCATTGGGAATACTTTGAACTTCTCAGATGAAAGATGATATAAAACTACAAAGTGAAAAGTTGGTGTACGAGAGGGTGCTGGGAGACTAAGGCTGAGGCAGCTAAGTGGAAGGATGTCAGGGTCCCCTGTCGTGCAAGCTGGGCACCTCTGGCCTCCATGTGCCTGTTCGCGTGACGAAGGATGGTGTGACTGCACATTGTCACAGAGGAGGGCAGCCGAGTGGTGGTTAGGAGCAAAGACTTGGGGTCACCCGCTGAGTCAGAATTCAGCTCAGGCTGTCCCCACCTTCCCCATTCAGTCCCTCCCTTATAAGCATCGTGCACGTTACCTCTTGGCTATGCTTACTGTTAAGTGAACTCCTACTCTTCCTTCAAGGCCCAGGTCACATATAACCCTTGGCCTGAAACCCTCCCTGACTTTTCAGAGAAGATAATTAATTATTCCCGGATACAAAAGAGTATATAATCACCAAGAAGAGTGAGGTCAGTCTCTGTATACTTCTTGTAAAAGTGACCATGATATTTATAGAGGGAAAGAAGTCACAGGATTTACATTTTGATTCAGTTTTCCTTTAAGTGAAAGAAGTACACATGTATATCGTTTGAATATGTATATTAAAAGGTCTGACATATAAACATACCTGATACCAGGGTGCTTTACTTTTTTATTTTACACATCTGTATTATTTGAATTTGAATACCACTTGTGTAATTTTTCTAATTTGATAACAATTATGGTAATTACCAAGAGAGTAATTGCTCATATAATTACCAGGGAAGAAATGATTGATGTTCTAGCCCTCAGTGTGATGTTATCATTGTGTGTGTCTCTCGCCACCTTTCAGCTGTGAGGGCCTTGATGTTAGGGGCTGCTGATCGCCTGCCTTGCTCTAGGACCCAGGACTGCCCTGGCGGGTACTGGCGCACAGTGCAGGCTTACAGAACTTAGGGCCCTAACACCCAGTCTGCGGAGCATGGTTGCTCAGCCCCTGGGCAGGCAGGCCTGCTGCCGGGGCACAGCCGAACTGTGAGTCAGCATGCCATCCCAGGAGAAGGACAAGAGCAGAAAGGAAGGGAAGTGCAGTTGAACTGCCTACAGCCTTGATTACAAAATAAACAGCCTGATGATGGTGGTAGCAAGAAGAAGACTTTGGGGGTGGCACTGGGCTACGAATGGTCTGTGGGTCACTGCCGTCACTTTATTAAAAGTCATTACTTCTCCATAGTTTATGATCCATGTCTGCCTGTTCCAAAGTCACCCCTACTCTTTTTCAAAGTAGAATGAAACCCCTCCATTCACTTTATAGAGCCTGCAGAAATACAAGAGATGGGTTCATTTCCACACATTTTCCCGAGTATCTCCTCTCTACATCCATCTCTCCAGAATCCTGCAATCATGAGATTGTCAAAATTATCTCGCCAAGGCCCTGGCAGCTTCTGAGCATCTACTCCAGGTCTCACATTTCTGGGTCAGGCTGCTAAGCTCTAAATTAGCCAGATGTGAACAGGTAACAACGGTGCTCTCTCTATTCCACTAACATTAACGAACGTTCCTCCTCTCCTTCCCTTATTGAAATAGCCCACTGTGATAAATCATGCTAGACTTTCCACCTTAATCTTGGGCCCCACATGAGAGAATTGAACCCCTGTCCTTACCACCACCACACCATCCCACACACATCGTGTGTGCCAACTTGTGACAAACTGGATTTATATAATCATTCAATCTCATGATTTGGAGAAATCAGAAATTGTTATTCCTCCTATAACTTAGAAGAATAAAAGGGATGTGTTCATAATTATATTCTCCTCTAAAAGCTGTAATACTTTTGTCAAAAACCATGATTTTTAAAAGCATACTTTAAAAGAGGGCCTCCCTGGGAGCGCAGTGGTTGAGCACTGCGCTGTGGAGCTGTCGGCAGCGCCCAATGCGGGTTCGACGCCCAGCCAGGCAGAGTCCCGCATGGTGCGGCACATCTCTCCTGCCTCGCCCGCTGCTCCCCTCGGCAGTATATTTCTGATCTGCTCCCCGCTCTCTCTCTGGTGAGCCTTCTTGCCGCCCCCTGCCTCTGGCCTGTACCCCAGCTTGAACAAAAAAAAAAAGAAAAAACAAAAATGCATACTTTAGAAGAAGCAGGACACTTATCTCACTGAATTATGTTCTCAGATTATTTTTTAAAAGATACTGATGTCGAAGTTGGAGTGGACTATTTGAGGGGATGAAAAAACAGGTTACTCAACAAACATTAAGCACCTACTTTGGATCGTGCTTTGGAATTAAAAATACAAACACTGGGCCTCCCTGGTGGCGCAGCGGTTAAGTGCTGCGCTGTGGAGCTGTTGGCAGCAGCGATGTGAGTCCGATGCCTGGCTGGGGAGAGTCCCACATGGTGCAGCAGACCTCTCCTGCCTCGCCCACTGCTCCCCTCAGCAGTTTATTTCTGATCTGCCTGTTCTGCTCCCCACTCTGTCACTGGTGAAGCCTCTCACCGCTCCACACCTCTGGCCTGTACCCCAGCTGTATGTATAAATAAATAAATCTTTAAAAAAATAAATAAATAAGGTCCTTAAATTAAAAAAAATAAATACAGACACTGTCCTGCCCCTGAATTCACGTTGCAGTTATAACACAACCTGCTACCCATGGCTGTGACTCCCACCCAGAGAGTGGGCCTGGGTGAGGGCCAGTTGGTGAGCATTCTGTCCCTTCTCAGCCTTCCCAACTCTAATGTTTGCTAGATTTAGGAAATAGGGCAGTTTCAGTCCTTTATCCTAAGCTGTAGGCCCAGCGTGGTCTTGGCTGCTAGTCAGATCTGAAGATTCATATCTGGCAAGACATGAATCAAAACTCTCAGGCCTGTCTTAAGAACATGCTCTCCTGAGTCGGGGATGGGCTTCTCCCACAAGACGGAGACTTACTGAGAACATTGTCTTTAAGGAATGCTTCCAAGATAGCCAGGGATTTAATCTCTGCGAGTAGGAGCTGTCCAACATTTCAGCATACTTTTGCATCTGCCCACTTTGAAAGAAATGTAATACCCATCTTGCTGTTGGGGTGTTTTATTGTATGCCATGTCTTGGGTTTTCACATACCATGACCACAGTTTAGGATCTAGTCCCTCAGGTCTCTAGATCTGAAACTTTAATTATCAACTACCTTTAAGGTCACTGTACCCTGAGTAAACCAATTTGCACTTTTTTGCTGAGGCATATTTGTAGCAGAAGTTTAATACAGCAAGGGATATACTTATTCTGTATATTATGGTGGCTTGGAAATTAGACAGGTAATCAGAACTTGTTTTATGAGCATGATATCAGAGCAAATAGAGTTAGATGATGTTAAGAAATGATATATCATCCTCACTGTGGTCTCGATTAATTCTCCCCTCTCCATTCAAATAGACACAGTCCTAGTGACCAGAATGCCAGTGTCAGCAGAGTGCCACTTCATTGTACAATATTAAAATTTTAAATTGCACTGACATGGTTTTCCTTTGCAGTCATCCTTTTTTTCTAGATTCCACAATAATCACCCCCTTGCTTATAATTGCCTTTACAACCAGATTCTCTATCATGAAATGTTATAGCTTTTTTCTAGTGTTAGCTTATTTTATATTGTGACATCTAGGGAGACATATTAGTCTAATTTACAATATCTCCAGATAGATAACCCTGTCTATAACATGTAGATACTTGTTAGCAGGGATCAGGTGACATTTTTCTGGAAGGGCCAGATAGTATGTTTTTGTAAGACACAGCCTCAGTCAAAGCTACTCAGCTCTGCTGTCGTAATGTGAAGGCTTAGGTAAATGGGTATGGTGGCTCTCCTAGAGCCCATGGCTGGTCACCCCTTGTTAGTAGTCATGCTCCAGAGGAAGCTCTTTCTTGCCCTTTCCTAACCTGATTCAGTCTTCTTTTCCATAAATATTAATATGGTGCTTACATCTTTCCAAAATGAGTTTTTACTTTCCTCTAAAGGGAGCAGGAATCCTGACAGAAGTGGCTTCTTCCAAAAGTGAGGCAGTTGAGCCTGGAAAACCTCATTGCACTAGAAAGCAAGGAGCTTCTCCAAGAAGTATGGGGGAATGGGCAGTGTCTAAAAGACAGAGACTCCAGTTGGACAGAACCCTTTCTGGCCAATACCGAGACAATCTGACCATCAAAATAAATGATAATATAATCCACTGAATAAGATAATCTATAAGCTTATACCTATCTAAAGATATAAAGGCAGTATTAGTGGGGGAGGAAAGGAAAGCTCTTTTTCGAGTTTGGGGGAAATGGTGTTCACAAACAGGCATCAGAATCATTTGGGGAGTGTTTCCACATACCTGAGCCTCTTTTTAAAATATATGTGTCTGTTGGAAAGGTTCCCAGGAGACACTACTGGGCCTTCTTTGCGTAGCCATAGCAGACTGGGGGAAGGCAGCGGACAGGAGTGTTGTATCTCAAATCTGCGTGGCCCATTCATCTCTGCCATTCATTCATTTTTATCCCATCTGTTAACCTTACCAGTGTATTTGGTCTTCTTGGAAACTGGCAGTTCCAAAAGGAGGTAGAACCAAAAGGAGGAGCTCCTGCCTCTGGGGTCCTGAGCAGGCGTAAGAAAGAGATGGGCCTTTAGGAGTAAAAGTTTCCTTAACAAGCAGAGACCACCCCTTATAAAGTTTCCTTCCTAAGCTCCTCACCCAAGGCAAAGAATAATATCTAGAGGACAAGTATTTAGTGAAGAACTGTTCTCACTTTTTAGGGAATTTTCAGGAGAGAAGAACCTATTAGGAGACAAATTAAAGCCAAGTCATGAAGTAAGCTTTTAAAACATTTTTATTCTATTTTGAACAAGTGTAGCGATGTGGGACTAAAGATATATATGATATGTGAACCCTGAATCCAAGGCACTTATCTGTTTGGGGAGATGCTGGAAAGAAATTAAATGACAATGTAAAGGACAAATGTTGTGTGTCAGGCCACATATATAGGTAATCACCAAATGAATTCACTAAATATACAAGAGTAAGGAATTGCTGCTGAGAGGCTAAAGAAAGCAAAGGAATGGACTCAGCATCGATTGGAAGGGAACTTAAGTGGCCACCTAAAAATAAAAGTACACCTAGCCCAGCCTTCCTTCTGGTTCTTGGCCAAAAGGGTGTCATCAGCTTTAAAACTTGTCATGATGGGTCTTCACCCCTTCCCAGGGCAGCTGTGCTGTCTTTGATGAGTCCTGCTTGAAAGGCTTTCTTCAATAGGTCAAAATCTGTCTTCTGTTCCTTCAGCACTGTGGTCCTGATTTTACCCTTGGTGGCCTCAGAGAAGTCGATGCTTGTTCTTCCCTGGTAGCCCTTTGAGTGGTTAATGTCCTCTGTGTGGGGAGTGACCCCACACAACCCCACTCCCCAGTTTCTCCAGTAGACCCTCATATGATCTGGCATTGGGTTTAGTCGCCACACTCATTACCACAAGCTTGTTCCGCTGCACGTACTCCTGTTTGTGAATGCAGCTCCTAAAGTTGATCGCCCAGAACTGAATTTGGTATCCCAGGTGGGGCCTGACAAGTCCAGAAGGAAGCGCTAGTATTACCTTCCCATCCTAGGAGAAAGGTTTATGATCAGTTTTTTGGTTTCAAAATGGTTCTGTTCTTTTTTTTTTTAAAGATTTATTTTTTATTTATACATACAAGCTGGGGTACAGGCCAGAGGCGTGGGGCGGCGAGAGGGTTCACCAGAGACGAAGCGGGTAGCAGAATGGGCAGATCAGAAATACACTGCTGAGGGGAGCAGCGGGCGAGGCGCCATGTGGGAATCTTCCCGGCCGGGCGTTGAACCCCCGTCACCGCTGCCGACAGCTCCACAGCTCCACAGCGCAGCGCTTAACCGCTGCGCCACTGGGGAGGCCCCTGGTTCTGTTCTTACCTGCTGTGGTACTTTGAGTAAGTTGCCTAAGCTCACTGAGTCTCAGCTCAGTTCTTCCAATACCTGAAAATATACCACATGCTGGACATGATACTGAACAAGATGACTGCACAGACTTAATCTCTGCCTCATGAAGCTTATAGTGAAATGGAACAAGTTGACATGGTACTCTCTGTGTTAGCAGCATATCCACATGGAAACTCCTGGAAGGCCAGCCTCATCCAGCGTATTAGAAGAGGGTAGAAATCAGGGAAAATTTTCCAGGGAAACTGATGCTTAAAGTGAGTCTTGAGATTGATGGACATTTTCCAGGTGACAATCAGGGCAAGAAAAGACAGGCATTTCTAACAGAAGAAAAGTACGAGCACAAAATTCTGAGGTGTGGCTCAGCCTAGTGTGATGCCTTGTAGTTGGACTGTGGAATGGGAAGGGGAGGCACATCTGGAAAAGCAGGCAGGTGTCCATCATGGGGAGTGTGCTGGGGGACAATGGGAAGATATGGGGCCAGGGATTGCATGAATGGTAGTCAGCAGAGAAGTGGCTACAAAGCCTATAAAAATGGGGCTAACGGTACTCTCAGTGCAGTGGGACCCCACATTAGGGATAGATGGGATAAATAAGACACACAGTGGGCAAGGGACATGCCAGGGGCTTGGCCAACTGCTCTTCCCCAGGAAAGCCTGAAAATCCAGACAAAAAAGTAACAGAACCTTGAAGGAGTTATCTTGGCAACAGTTGTCAAGGACTTCCCACTAGCCAATCATAAGCTTTCTTCCATTACTTCTCTATCCTGTCTTATTTTAAAATATGTTTTATTGGGTTTCTTCCCAGTCACAGAAATTGTATTTGCTCATTGTAAAAAAACAGAAAAAAATCTAGATAAAACCAAGAAAAAAATCTAAATCTCCTATGTCCCTACCATCAGAGCCACAATTATTTTAGAACATGCACTCCGTTCTTCTTGGCCTATTTGGTATATTTTTGCTCTGTAATATTTCCCCCCACTTAATATATTGGAAACCTCTTTATCAGCTGGGGTTGTGTTTTGACACAAATATTAGCAAATCCTAATAATTAACAGTGTTAACAGCAAACCCTAAGCCAGACTAACAGTGGCATAAACAAATTGGTGAGTTTTTCTCACATGATTTCTAAAGTCTAAAGCAAGAGGTGGAGGCCAGTACAGCTCAAGGGCACTGGAACAGCTCAAGGGCGTCATCAAGGTTGCCCCAGCCCCTTAACCTACTACTGCCTCGTGCCTCAGGCTGGCTTCTGGCTGTAAGAGAGGCTGGCTGGAAAGCGAGTGTTTCATGTTTGGGGCCGCTCTGCTGAAGGCAGGCAAAGGTGAAGGTTATTGGGAAAGGGTGCTGAGTCAGCCAGCCAAAGGCCCTTGCACATTCTTCTACAGTAATGATCTCTGGCAGCTGTGTGGCTGAAATGTACATGATTTATTGCAAGGTCCATAATGCTGATCATTCAGTTGTTTCCAGTTTCATTATTATAAATTTGCTTATATATGAAGTTTTAATTCATAGAAGTAGAACTAAGGTCAGTGAATGTACAAAATGTAAAGGCTTTTAATATATTATTTTTAACCAAATTGCCCTCCAAAAAGATTGCACTGAACTACACTGTCACCGACCGTGTTTAAAAAACATCACTTTCCCGCACCCTTGACAACAGGTTTTGTTTGTGTATGTGTCATTCAACTATTATCCACTGGCCATCATGTGAATTTAACTTGAACCAGCCCTTACTGGACTCTGAACTGTCTGGCACCCCAGCAGCACCTCCCCTGCGCCCTCGGTGCTTGGGGTGCAGGTCTGCAGGTGCCCTGTGTGCCCAGCCTCGTGTGCCCATCGGCAGATACATCCCATCCTGAGCAGCACCCTAGAGGGCTGCTGGTGTTTCTGTCGACCAGGTACCTTGCTCCCCTAACCTTATTTTGAAAGTGCTTTCTGCCACTGCAGAGTCATCATTTGTCCCATCTTAGCCCTAATTCAAGGCCATCCTGGCTTGTCTGGGCTTGAGGTACACCTAGAGTCTGATCCCTTTTGAAACTGCCCTCCCACATTGTCACACACGGCTCTTACCTGATGTACCCAGGTGAGGCAGCCAACTTCATAATCTGTAACAGAGAGAAGGCCGAGTATCTGCGTTCTGGGGTGTGTTTGAATTGTGCTTAGGTGCTTTGTGACATGCTGCAGTGTCTGGAGAGGCAGGCAAAAGAATGAGTTGTCCCTAAGCATCACTACCCTTTCAAACACTGGCTAACTAGTCAGCAGTTAGACAGCAAGGAGGCACAAATGAGGTGTCATTCCTGCATTAGAGAGGATTCCTCTGGCTGTATCACTTCTCTGCACATAGTAGGTGCTTAAATATTCATGCATGTAGGTATATAGTCATATGTGAATAAATGAACAATGAATCCAGGCTAGGCTTGTGCTCAGTGCGGAAACACAGGCCAAATTCCAGAACCACGCCAGCACCCCTTTAGAATAAGGGAAAGAAAACCCTAGAATTCTGCTTCCAGGAAGGAAATGACAAGAGTTCTATGTGGTGGTCCCTTCAGGACCTTCTCCTGACCAGAGAGGTGACACCCAGAATGGAAGCAGTGCTCTGAGGGAAATTAAGCTCTTAGCGAGCTTTCCTTCCAGACTGTGGTTTGAGGCCACAGTTGGTTCTTACTGCCACAAGGAAAAAAGGGAAAAAGAGAAACAGAGGGGCTTCCCTGGTGGCTCAAGGAGTTAAGTCTCAGCACTATGAAGCTATCGCCAGTCACTGCAGCACCAGTTCAGTCCCTGGCCAGGGAGCTGACCCACATGGCGCAGGAGACCTCTCCTCCCGCTGCTCCCCTCAGCAGTGTATTTCAGTAGATCTGCCTGTTCTGCTCCCCACTCTCTCTGGTGAATCCTCCCACCCCCCACACCTCTGGCCTACACTCAAGCTCTTGTATGCATAAATAAATAAAAATAAATATTTTTTTTTAGAAGAGAGAGAAATAGAAAGTTGTGACTCCAGCTTCACGCAGGACGGTGATACCCTGGCCCGTCACTATTGCCACAACCCTCACTTTCCCCACCAGTCTCTTTCCCTGCCTCAGTCTACCGACAGAACAAGCCCCACACATGGCTTCCCGATTCACAGTGTCACAGCCCCCCGTTGCCTTCCCCCTGCCTCGTTACACTGTCCCTGACCCTATGTCAAGACTTTTAGGAATTCCCTATTGACCGCACTACCAGCCTCTGACCAATCACCATGACTAAGCGCGACTCACTAGGTTAGATTCTGTGTGGGTGCCTAAAAAAGGCATTTATATTTGACCACATGAAACTGACACTGCCTTTGCCCATAGCCCAGAAGACTTTAAGAGTTTGACTTCAGTTCTTTGGAGTCTACTTTTCCACCTTTGTTGATGCACCACGCCTCCTGTCCACGTGCCTAACCTGGCCAGTGCCCCGGGGAACACAGCACAAGGCCATCCACTTGGGCAGCGTGATGGAAGTTTGTTTTCTTCAGGGTCTGTTTTCCCTACTTTCCCCAGGCTCTTGGGAAACCCTGAGTCACAGTCCCACTCTTAACTCCCCATTTCCTAAGCAAAAACATTAGAGAAAGTATCTTGGGTAAAGTCTGGTTAACTTGGCTCCCTGGTAATACGTGTTTTGTTGCCAAATTCCACTTTTTCCATCTCAAAATACTTTTTTAGAATAACTAAAGTATGATAATATTTTGTTTTCTTTTTTTAGTTACCTTATGCGTATCTTCAAATCCTTCATGTAGGACTTTTTCTAGTGTCACATGCTTAGGTTAACACGGACTATCAGAAATTTAGTAAAAATGTGACTAGCGCCGATGTGTCTGAGGTTGGTGCCGTCCATTCCCAGACTCTGGAGCTTCAGTGCAAGGGGCAGTGGGTGAGGAACTACTGTCAGGATTTCCAGGTGTCTGTTACACATGCCACCTGGGTGACTTGTGGGCTCCTCACCCACTGTGGCCCCACAGTTTACAGAAGTCTAGATTGATATAGATTGTGAACATGGTAATGATGTTCTCCTTCGCTAGTAATCAAAGCAGTGTTATTTAAAAGAACAAAAAATGGTTTTTATTAAATCAACACATTTTAAAATAGTAACATTCTGTGTTGGTGAGAGTGTGTTGAAATGAGCACTCAAACTTCTGGCAGAAAAATAAAAGAAACAGCCTTTTTGGAAAGCAGCGAGGCCTTAAAAAAATACATCATGCCCTTTGACATGGTAATTCCCTCCCTAAGGAGACAGTACTATATTTAGAGAAAAATTGACTGTTCAAAGATACTAATTCCAGCACTGTTTAAGTCTCTAAAACATCCAACAATTGGAGAATGATTTAATAATTGCATGGGATATTTTACCTCATTAAAGATGATTTTCCTAATATCCTTACTTATTCTCTGAAGTCTTCACGGTATAATATTAAGAGCTCACATACACAATAGCGGGAAAAGTTTACTATAAAGCTCAGATGAGCCCTGAGCTTCACCCCATCCTCACACTTTCCCCTCCTGTAGTTTTTTCCTTCCTTCCTGTGACTTGAGCCAGAAACCTTGGGGTTACCCTTGACTCTTTGATACCCCACAACCACTCTGCCAGCAAATCCTGTCAGTTCCGCTGTCAGTAGGACTCCCCCTACTTTTCAGGCATCTTAGAAAGCATGAACTGAAAAGACATGAGGAAAAAGCAGCCCAGCTTCCCTCTAAGTGTCTAGGGTTTTGGTTCTGAACACAAGGCCCAGTTTTTCTCCTTGAATTATCTAACAGTCTTTTTCCTAGAGCAGAAACTGATGGGCCAAAATGACCTCATTGAGTAGATGACATCTAAAAAAGTAGGGTAGCAGCACGCAAAGTATGACTGCTGGGAAATATGTGGAGAAAGGAATAGATTTTCACAGGTGCTGAGTCTATATATTGAGAAATGTGTATTTTCAGCGAGTTACAAATATTGTACCCCAGGAGGACCGTCAAGTTAGAGGGCTGCTGGAGAATGAAAGGCGAGCCCCAGTGAGTAGGCTTAGCCTGCGTGGAGAGGCTGCCTAATGTGTGATGTCTGATGACGCCCAAGAGCCCTAACGCCAGAGCTGCACCCAGATCTCACTGCACAAACAGATGGAAAGGTTTGCTATAATTAGGGTAAGCCCAGAGTTGGAGGATGGGGAAGGCTAGTTTAACGCACAAAAGGCCTCTTCCTGTGATGACTTCTGAAGGGACTTGCATAGCTTAGGTCTTGGTTAAGTTTTAAGTGTGATGGTTTCAGAAAAGTAAAATTTTGAATGGCCTATCAGCTATTAAGAATGAAGTGTTTACCTTCTTAGGATAAGTCATGCCCTGGGTGATAAACTGATAGAATTGGAACTTCTCTTTGAAAACCTTTTCCTTTCTGGAAGAAAACACTCAATAGTTGGAGTCTCTCTGAGAACTCAGTCAGTCTTTGGAACATAACAAAAGGTCATCCATGTGAAGAAATCTCCAGGGAATTTAAAACCTATGAGGTTGTAAATAGCTGAGGACCTGTGAAAAGTGGGAGGGGCCTCAGGAGCATAATAGCCCAAGGGTACTGTTTGACTTCCCCCCCCCCAAGAAGGAAAGCAAATAAATGATTCTTTTGATCTAAAGGAACACTGGAGAATGCAGAGCTATGTATCTACAACTGTAAAATATGCAGCCTCAGAGGCACTAGAGATGGAAGAGTATTTGGTTCCAGTCAGGGAAAGACTGTTCTACTTATGGCCCCAAGATCCTGAGTAAATCTGTGCTCCTACCCTTTGGGTTTTTTGACTGCGAGGATTAAGGGGTTATAGGACTTGTTCAAGGTATCATGAGTCTTCTTTCTATTGTGCTTTTGACTATTTTAGTCCTTCTTTAGCTTTGGTCTTAAGAAGGTAATATGCAAGAAATGTAAGCAGGTCATTCTGAACCTTAGTGGATTCGGCCCCCAAATCCTGCAAACAACTGGATGTTTAAAACTTGGCTTTTTGTTCTAAAGTGCCTCTTAATTATGTTCCTATGGAAGGCCACTAGAATTCTGATTTATCCTTGGTGGAATTGTGCCATCTGGAAAGATAAGTTCCCAAATTTAAGGTCTAGTGTACATGCATGGAAGAAGCAAGAATCTAGCTCTCTGAGGGTCAGGCTTAGGTTTAGACTGACACAAACTCATAATTTGAGAAACAGTCCAAAGAGTTGCTTGTGCACCTATGTCTCAGCTCCCCACCCCCAACCTAATGCCTGGGTCTTCTACCTATAAACCCCAACCAGCTTTGTGGTTCCAGAGGATGAAAGAGTATGGAGAGAGCTCTCCCAGAGTCAGATTCTCATAGACAAATAAGACTGAGCAAAGTTTTCATGTTTTTTTTTTTTTTTTGTAATCACCGAAAACTAGAAACAACTTAGATGTCCTTCAATGGGTGAATGATCTGTACTTGTACCACTGTTTGGAATACTACTCAGCAACAAAAAAGAATAATTGTGCTGGAGTGGAGGGTGGGGAGTCAATCTCAAAAGATTACTGTATAATTTCATTTATATAGCTTTCTTCAAATAGTGAAGGAAAGCAGATCTGTGGTCACCAGGGGGTAGAATTGGGGGAGGGCGTGGCTCTTAAGCTGCCCAACGTGGTGTCTTTGAGGTTCTGCAACAGCCCTGTGTCCTGTAGAAGGATGATGACATGAATCTATGTATGTGATAAAATCCCAGAGATTATGTATACCAAAAAAAAAAAGTGCATGTAAAAAGTAATGAAATCCAAATAAGGTCTGTAGTTTAGTTAATAATGTTCCAATGTCAACTTCCTGTCTTTAACAAGTGTTACGTAAGATGTTATTGGGGAAGTTGGATGAGGATACATGGGAATTCTTTGTCCTATTTTATGGCTGTGAGTCTAAAATTACTTCAAAATAAAAAGTTTACCAAAAATTGGAGGGATGCTGGAATTCCACAAGCAGCACTTAGGAATCTCTTCGACTTTACTAGAAAAGATAAAAATAAAGCCTCTGAAGAATAGTAAATGTGATGCATTTGCTAAGCACTGTAATTTCACTTGCTGTAATTTTGATTGGAATTATGTTCAACTATTTTAACTATTGTTATCATTACGATAATTGCATATTGTTACAAATACATTGTATACTTGGGGGACAAAATCCTTGGTGAGTTCCCCTGGGATGAAATCACTGCTGAACCATGGCTTATGGAGCTCTAGGTGTATGGCTTCTGTCTCCCCTTTTAATCACACCTCTTCCTTCCACCTCCACCCCACGCATGCATTCTGAGAGGACTTTTTGTAGTCCTCTCCCTCCTCCCAGTCCACTCCTCCACCCCCTTGACTCCTATTTGCTTGATAAGCATCAATTTTAAGATCCCACAGCAGCTCTGCTTCCTTGAGGAAGCCCCCTCATCCGGAAAGCAGAGTTGCCCCAGCAAGCGGCGAGCTGGCCCCGCTTCTGGACCTGCCTGACAACACTCACCCTTCAGTTTTGTTCTCCTCTGGCTCCCACTCTAGTCTGTGAACTCCCCGAGGGCTCTGCCTGGGTCAAATTCCTTTCTAGAGACCCCTTGCCTGGCTTAAGGCCTGGAACACACACTCCACAGTGGGGATTGTGAGTGAGTCCTAGGTGGTGCTTAGTCCGCAGAAGTCAATTTCCTGTACTCTCATCTACCTCCAGAGGGTAGATATGAAAAGGGGTGATCATTAACCACAATTAAACAGAACAGTAAATATTTAAAACATTCCCCAAATACTGAGTTTGGTTAAGACTTTATTTAAATCTTTTCCCATTCTTTCTTTTCACTCATAACATACTTGTAAGGAGCTTTAGAAAGTCTATGAGGTTGCACTCCTGCCCCTCCTTGGATAAGATCTAGAACTTACGGGTAGGGTAGGATGCTGGAGGGGGACGGGTGCAAGGCCGAGAATAAAGCAGACAGGCCTGCGTTAAATCTGTGTTTCACTCCAAACTGTCACTGAGAAGCAAGAGTCTCCACCTTGCAAGCAATTGTTCTCTTGTCCACCTTCAGACACAAGCGGCCTGAGGACCAACTCCTCATCGCCTTCCTCAGTGTCCTCCCGGGCGTCTCGGCCTCCTGAGGTGGCCTCTGTAATTGTCTGCAGGCCTGGCCCCTGTCACCTCACTCCAACTAAGTAGAGTCACCGTTTCTTCTTGCATAAGCTAATGACCATTTCTCCACCTAAGGTCTGGCACGTTCATTAAACAAGCAGATAATCTCCTCCCTGCAACTCCTGCCTCCCGTGGCTCCTGAGACGTGCCCTCCCTCCCCTACTTTCTCTCTTTACCACACCCCCCTGACATTCCTCTAAGATGTAACCACTGATCTCACGTTCATCTTTGGAAAGCAAAGGAGTAATAAACATGTGTCCCACGTCCTCTTCAAAGGCCCAAACTAGGTGCCACCCGCCCTCAGAAGCCCACTGACTACCAAGACCCCTGCTCCTCCTTTATTCTCTCCTGGAACATTTACAACCAAAGGTGCTGTCACCCCTTAACACATTCTAGTTTGTGGGAGCCCTTGTTGTTTAATGAATAACTCTTACTTCTTCAGCCAAACAAAAGCTCCTTAGAGGCAAGACCCACCCTTTAAAGTGATCACATGTCCTCCCAGACCATTTAGGTGCCAGTGGTCAGAAAGCCCTTGCTGACTGAGATGAAGGGAATGTTGCTGTACGTTGGAAAGAGAAATACAAAATTTCCTTACTCTCCTTGCCCTTCTCCACAGCCTCAGGGCCTACGTCAGAGTAAGTTCCTCCAGCTCGAGAGCTGAAGAGAGTCAGCTTATCCCTCCCAACACGGTGGGGTAGCTGGGAAGAGCCTGGGGCTTAGGCTCAGATGGCCTGGCTGCATGCTCTGGCCTTGCTAGTGGTTAAACTTGAACTTGAGCCAGTCCCTTGAACCCAGAGCCTTCATTTCCCCACATTCAAAATTGAGGTAACAGCTGAGCTGGCTGCTGTAACCCACAGCATGGTGCTCCCGGTGGCAGTTGCAGGCACCGTGGTAGCCCTGGAGAGAAGCGTGTAAAGGCAGATAGGCCTCTGGGGCGCCTGCCATGCACATCCCTAGGGCAGGCAGGGGAGAGCTCTGGTGGTGTGAAGAATGACAGTCCTGAGAGAGAGGACAGAAAGGCAAACACTGACCCTCGTCAAGTTTGTTCTAGACACTCAGAGTAGACTTTCTGGTGCAAAGGTTAAAGGTTAAATGAGCATTCAGCCAAAAAAGCAAGGAAATAAAGCAGTGGTTTCTGAGAGGGGGTGGCTGTGGGGTGGGCAGAGCCATGGGAGCAAAAAAAGAAATGAACCTGGGGTCAAGGAAGCGTAGGTTGAACAACTGATAGAAACCAGTTGTTTCAGAGGAGGAGAGAACCTTCTATTTGGCCCTCCAAGACCACTGTGACAGTCTGAAGAGGCATGCTTTTAAAGGGCGATAGGTGACAGGGCTTATCTGTGCTCCCCAAGTCTTGTGAAGGGTCATTCAGGAAACTTCAGGCCCACCAGGACTGCAGAGACAAAGTGTCCCCGTCCCAACACATCGCAGTGCTGCAGCCCCCTTGCCTGTCTCCTCAGGCTGGCTGTGATGGGCTGGCAGCTCCTCTCCAGAGCAGGCTGGAGAGAGTCCCCTGCCCCCAGCCACAGGCATCATACACCAAGCTGGACTCCAGGCAGGTTACCAACTCCCTTCTCAGAACCATCCTGACGCCCGCTGAGAAACCTGCCAGGGCCCCCTTAGACGGCTGTTCTTGTCCTTGTACCAGAGGAGAATTTTTAAATGCTGCTGAGCATCTAGAGGCTTCATGCTGTGTCTGGGGGTGTGGCCAGAGAGTGGCGCTGGCATGCCACCCCTCCTGCTCCTCAGGATCAGCAAACAAGAATCGAGGCCAGAAAACCACCCTTTCAGCAACCACCTACAACCTTAAACCCCCATTCTGGTTTCACCTCTCCCAGTCACTCATTCAACAGATATTTACAGGGCAGCTCTGGTATCCAGGGCCCTGGGCCAGAGCTAGTTGAGGAAAGGGAGGAGCAGCATAGTCCCCAAGCACCACCCTGTCCATCAGCCTGGAGGCCAGAGATCAGGTGACAGAGCCACGCCTGTCCCTGCTGGCTCCCAACTCAGGGCCCTGCTCGGAGGCCCTGGGGAGCTGGCTTGGGTGCTGGCAAGGGTGTGAGAGGAACATGGCGATGCCTTGCAGGTTGCCCCCCAGCGCAGGGGGAGGGCGACCCTCTGGTTCCGCAACCAGGGTCCCTCATTAACCACACTGCAATCCATGCTCATGGTATCCTCGTTCTGAGTCTTCAGACATGGAAACTGGCTTGGGTGCTTCAAAAATGACCGGCTCCAAGCCCCCCGGGCAGTGAATGGCAGAGCCTGGCCCAGCCACACGTTCCCCCTTGAAGCTGCCGCCCGTGCGCGGCCGCCAGGGCCTGTGCTGGGGGCCCTGCTTTGATGAGTGGCTCCCGTCAAGGTGTTTGTTGACTTACAAAGTAGATGTTTGAGGAACTTCAAGATGTCCAGGAAAGAACCTTTAGAAAGAAAGGGTTGCTTTTTCCTCTGTCCCTGGAAGTCAGCAGATGAGGAATTCTGTGTCCCACACTCTTGTTAGGGTTTCCATCAACCCTCTGAGTTGTGCTCAAATAGAGCAACCAGCCAGATTCCCCAAAGGGCTGCAGCTACCAGGAGCCTGGCAGCGTCCCCCAGGCCAGCCCAGGGAAACCTCTTGACCGCTCCAGGCTCGGCTCAGCACATGTCCAGGGCTCCAGCAGCTGGGACCTCGGTGGAGTTCAGGATCTCAGGGAGGAGCGACGTGATCTAACAGCGTCATGAGAACAGAATCCCAGAGAAGCTCCAGCCCTGCCTGAGCCTTCAGGGCCCAGCTCCCGGGCCTGGCTCTGCTGGCGCGGGCACACGCTGGTCCCTGCCGCCCCTGCCGGCCCCGGGTGCCTCCACCTGCCCCGTCTCTACTTGGGGTTGAATCAGCTCTGAGACTGAGGCTCCCTTTGGGTCAGGCCCTCGCTCAGCCGTGGAAGAAGGTGATTGGCTGGGTCTGCCAGGGCTTTGTGACCCGCTGGCAGACTCCTTCAGGCCCTTAGAAGCCTTCATCCCTGCCCCACCCACATATGGCCTCTATGCAACCCCTGAAAACCTGCATGTGTGACCCAAGGGGGCAAGGGGTAGCAACTTTGCTGATTTTCTAAGCAGGTGACTTCTGCCCCCCTGGGCCTGGGCAGGAAGGGGTGACCCCGTGACAATGGGCATAGCCCCACGTCGGGAGCGGAAACGTTTTGACAGACTCCACAGAGTTCTCTTTCCTCTGATCCCACCGCATCTGTTCCAGTTTTCCTGGCCGGTAGGGTGGCATCTAAGAGCAGATTATTTGGGCAATCTGGAGTCAGGGAGGGGGCACAGTCAGAGGACAGCTTCTGGAAGCCCAGGGGGCTCCAGGTGAGAGGGGCGGAGGAAAGCACAGTTCTGTCCCCTGTCTCCTTCCCGGACTGGCTTCCGTGGTCTCAGAGACCTCAGAAAGGCTGGCGCTGTGTCGGGAGTGGCTTCTCGACAGTGCCCTTGGTCTCTCCCTGTCTCCCAGAAATGCTGCTGACACTTCCAGAATACCTACTACGTGCCAGCTCTGCTCAGGCCTCTGTACACATGGCTCAATCACTCCTCATAACAGCTCTTGAGGTGGGGACTGCCACTGTCCCCACTTTGTAAATAAGGAAACTGAGGCCCAAAGTTGAACGACTAGGAAATATTGAAGCCAGGCTTTGAACCCAAGTGGTCCTACTGGAGGGCCCATGTTCTTAAAATGGCAATTTGGAGAACCTGAAGGAGGCCTGCCCAACCCCTGCTGCAGGGCTGAGAGGTCTGGTATGTGTCACAGCCGTGCTGGCCAGACGGGAGGGGCCTGGGAGCTGCCGGCAATTCTTCCAGGGGCCGGAGACTTAGGGGAGTTACAGGATCTCGGGGCTCCCGAATTGCCTTTAGACATATTTGGGGAACATTGATTTCCACTAAAGACTTAAAGCAAAAAGCCAGGTTGGATTTAGGCTGATGATAAGGTTCTTAATGTTAGAATGTGAAATTTCAGGGTGATACAGATTGACTTTGGGATAGAACTGCCTCGATCTAAGAGTAGTCTGAGCTTCTGGACCGCCCCGACCACGGGTGTGGGGAGTGGTTCTGAGGACCATCTTCGAGGCCTCAGGCCACAGAATGATGAGCTCCCCTATGAGAGCTGGGGCCTCCTTTCCCACCACGGAGAAGTCACCGCGGACGCCGTGGTCCAGGCCTAGGAAGGGAATCAGCAAAACCACCAGGCTGACCCTCCTCCCCTGTCCTTGCCCCATCTGCGGACCTGGTAGCAGGGGTCACGACCCTGCAGGGTCGGCTTTTCCAAGGCCTCAGCCCCATCCTGGAGTGGGGTTTCCAGCTGACCTGGAAAATGCCACACCCCATGGCAGCAGGCTGTTTCTCCTGACAGTCGCCGCGTGCCACAGACGGTCTAGAAGCGTGGAGATGGGGCTTGCAAGGCCCATGGCCATGGCCCTGGATGGTGGCCTCCCGGCTTCTCCAGGGGCCTGCAGCAGCCCTCGGGGACAGGACATCACCTTTCAGAGTTTTCTCAGACTCGGTCTCTGCTGTAATCAGAGGTCACTGCTCCACGGCGCCGGATGCTGGGCGTGCGCTTTCAGAAACTACCTGCAGCCCCAGAAGCCGGGTGATGTGAGTCTAGGCCTGCATCAACTCCAAGATCAAAAGTCATGAGAAGTCAGGCCTGTTGATGAGTTGAACTTGTGGCTTTAGGGACTAGGGAAGTTGGTTTCATTTGCTCCAGAATCCTAGAGCAGGCCTAAGGCTCCGGGCTACTCTGACTGGCCCCGCTCTTAGGGGACTTCCGGGTCAGGGGGAAGCCCTCCATGCAAACCTGCGATTGCTAAGCCCTAAAAGGAGCTGTTTTTTCCAGCTTCCTTCTTACAAGCAGCATTGCCAATTGGGGACCTGGTTTATAATGATCAAAGGTGTGGAAAATACCCTTCCATCATAAGGTCCTGACAGAACTGGAGATTTCTGGCTAAGCTGAGAAGAGTTGGACATTTCTTAGCTACCTATGTAGTTCTTGATGACTCTAGGAGTCCTGCTAGCAAGGATTGGTGTTCGGAAAGGGAAACTGGAAGTTTTTCTTACACACAGGGAGGAAATGGCTAACACTTCCCCTTTGGGAGGTGGCAGAACATCCCAGCACCCCAGCCTTTGCCATTGCACTGCGGGCCAGTCACACTTGCACAGGCGTCAGATGCAGACTGCAGGTCTATGGCTGGCTGTGCGCCAGTCACCTGCAGTCATTCCAAAGCTACGTATATATAATGTATACAATTTTATAGCTATTATGTTTTATATTACATTAATATTTTGTTGTTATATAGTGTATTATATGTTTATATATACTATATAAATAATTACTATACATATACACACACACACACATATGAATTATACACACACACACACAGTTGGACTTCACTCCAGCCTAATGGAAAGTCTCTGCAGGACAATCTGATGTCTTCTCCTAGTAAAGAACCTCTGGATAGACCTGAACCATAAGTGGAACCCAGGAAGGTTGCCCAGGGTGGCAGACCGTTGGAGCTCAAATAATTTCAGTCAAAACCTGGAGGACTAGTTTAGACTAGGACTGGTGCCTCTGCTTTTCCTCAGTGATCATTCCTTGAAACTCATACACAATAAACAGAAAAAAAAAATCCCTAAAGTGGCTCAAGAACCCCGCAGGGCCAACCTAACGCCACCCTACATCTTCCAGAACCATCCCTGACCAGCCCAGGATCTCTGAGGCCTGGAAGAACTCAGAGCCACAGCTGCAGCCTACCCAAATCGCCCTGCCCCATGGGCCTAGGGACAGAACAGCCCCAAGTCCTCGAAAAGAAATGAGTCCCCAAGCCTGTGCAAGGCCAGTTCCCAGAATAGCTTGCCCCCCCTGCTCTCAGCTCCCAGCAGGCCCCTTCAGACCCCCAGAAAGCCTGAGCATCTGACCACTCACTTTGGGGCCAAACTCCCTCTAACCCTGCACCATCTCTCCCTCCTGACTTCCTGTCGCACTTCCTGTTCTCACCACACTTTAGGACATTCGGTCACATTATTCTCCTGTGCATCTGACTCCCTATTAAGACTAAAAATTCCTTGAGGACAAGGCCAAGTCTTTTTGTCTCTCTTGGCTTCTCTGCCCTAGCTGACCTCCCTTTCTCTAGGCATGAAGGAGAAGATCTACTTTTAAAAGGAGGAGGATTAGGAACAATTAACAAGAGGGCTTCTCTATTTTCCTTCAGATAATTCATTGAAGTTCAATGCTCATCTAATGAGATTCAGAGAAATGTAAGGGGGGGGGGGGGCAGGAGCACAGCCTGGCAGATGCCAACTGAGCCTTCTCCAAAGCAGCTTCTCCAATTTGACTGTTCCTGCAGACCCCAGGTCGTCTCCTTCAAGTACAGATTCTGACTCAGTAGGTCTAGGATGGGGCTCAAGGATTGAAATTTCTGACAAGCTGCCGCCCATACAGCACCCATGCTCCGGTGTGCCACGGTTTGTGACCCACTCAAGTAGTTTGATCAGATAATGAGTGAAAATGAGGTGGGGGCAGCATTCCAGACAAAGTGTGAGCTGCCAGTGCCCCCAGCTGGGGGAACCAAGGTAGGGGGATAGGACTGGAGAGGCGGGGCCCACTGAGGGGACTGATTAGTGGTGGGGAACGTCACATTATAAGGACAGGTGCCTACAGGGGAAGGGAAGTGGGCCGGGTGGGTCCTTCCTTCACAGAGACACTACACATTAAACCTAGAGGAATATTCTTAATCCAGAAATACACGCTCTCACAGTTGTCAAAATACACAGTCCTTTGCTCTCTCCTCTGTTTCCGTTTCTGATAAAGACTTTACGAGAAATATTTCCTTTTTCCCAGTCAAGTCAGTGATAAACAGCAGCTGACGCTCAGCCTCTGGGTAGGGAGGGGGGTGGGTGAGGAGGCCCTCCTGCTGCTGCCAGAGGGGGGCGCCCCTGCTCAGCTCCAACCATAGGTTATGGTGCAGGAATGTAGGACCAGAGTTACCAAAAGAGGCAGAAATCCCAAATAGTTCAGTGCAAAATATCCAAACTTTAAAATGCTGGGCACCAATTGAAAAATGTTTCCAATGCCAGGAGTCCTTGGCAAACTCTGCAGCTGGGGTCTCCTTTAGGACTGCTGATTGGAAAGGCTTCTAGATAGGTTCAGACCACAGCAGTGTCGGGGATGGACAAAGGGGAAGGAGAGACTAAGTCTGGAAGGTCTTCCAGGAGGCTTCTGTGAGCCATGGCCAGAGAGGACGCGTAAATTCCAAGGTAGCAGGATTGCTGGGTGGCAGGCACCCCGAGGAGGGGAGCTGCAGGTCTTGGCGAGTGATTGGCCCCATGGATGGGGGAGCAGTCTGTTTTGGACAGCATGGTAAGTTTCTGACTTGGGTGACTGGGTGACCAGTGGTGACATTGACTGGGATAATGAATACAAGAGTAGAAAGGAAGGTTCTGGACAAGCAGATTTAGGTGCTGGTGAGTCTTTCAGCAGACCACAGGCCACAGGGTCTGAAGTCAGAGCAGAGGCAAAGGTGAGTGGGCTTTCTAAAGCCCAAGTCTGGTCAGGGTACTGTCTGCTTAAGAGCCTCTAATGGCTTCCCATTTTCTAAATAGAAAGGCCAGACTCCTCCTCATAGTAAACAAAGCCCTTGGCGATCTGTCCCTGCCACCCTCACAGTGCCACACCCCAACACAAAAACCTGCTCCCCTGGCCTGCTGAGCAACTCAGAGTCCCAGAATAAGCCAGACCTTTGTTCTTTCCAGTCCGTGGGCCTGCAGTGTCCTTCTGCCCCCATCCTTTCATGTGTTTGGAAAATTCCTACCCCTCTCAGGCTTTAGCATCTCTGCTGGGAAGCTTGTCTGACCCTGTCAAGCAGGAGATCACCCCCTTCCTCATGCCTGCCCTGGGCTTCATATACCGTGGACTTGCCTGTCTGTAAACTCCAGGGAAAGACCACATCTTCTGAACCATACCAGCGGTTCTCAGCACTGGTCCAGCGCAGTGGAGAGACTCAGTAAATATTTAGAATGAGTAAGTGCCCATCTCCCAGAGGGTGAACTGCAAGACTGGTGTGGAGAAGAGGAGTCTCATTCCCAGGGACCTTCTGGCAGCTCCTCACACGCAGCCGAAGACAACCTGAGGCCGGGGGGCTGACCTTGCCTTTCCTCTTTCTTGGCAGCTGGGGTATGGCCGTCAATGTGTACTCCACATCTGTGACCAGTGAGAATCTGAGTCGCCATGATATGCTCGCGTGGGTCAACGACTCTCTGCACCTCAACTACACCAAGATAGAACAGCTCTGTTCAGGTAGGAGGCTAGGGGTGGGGGCGTGGGTCCCCCTGGGGGCAAAGGAAGGGAAGGCAGAAGGCAGAACAGCCACAGCAGAGAATGGAGCTTACGCAGTAGTCCTGCAGATCTGTGGGTTCACTTTCGCAGGACTGTCAGCCTTGGTCCGGAGTGTTACATGCGCTGAGGTGTTTTCAGAGAGACCTCATTTACATCACTTATATTCCAATGTATTGGTGTAATTGTTCTATTACCAATTATTATTAATCTTTTATTATGCCTAAGCTATTAATTAAAATGTATCATTGGTCTAGATGTATAGGAAAAATGACAGTACATGTGGGGTTCCCTAGTCTCTAAGGTATCCACTGAGTCTTGGAACGTATCCCAGATAAAGGGGGACTGCTGTAATTAAGATTAAGGAGGAGAGCTGTGGAACCGTGAACTAATCAAAGTGCTTGGTGCTGGAGTAAGGAAATAGGGGTCCCTGTGGAATGGGAAGAGCAGGAGGGCACAGTGAAGGGCTTCAGGGGTGCGGGGGTCGTGGGGGCCGACAATAAAGCTGCAGGTTGCTGCAACAGATCCATTCTAACCACTCCGGATCCAAATCTCATGTTTCTTGTAGTACAGTCCTAGGCAAAACACTCTATGTATCTCGCTCTTAGTTTTCCCCTCCATAAGATAAAGATGACATCACTGTCTCGCTGAAGTTGAATTGCATGTGTGTGGTGCTTGCTGTGGCGCTGGGCATAACTGCATCGGTAAATAGCAAATGCTCGTGTTCTTGGAAAGCTGGGGGGGTGCTGGCCGTGTCTATTCTAAAAGCAGGCCTGGCCCTAGTCCCAGGACAAGGAGAGAGGAAAGGAGTGGAGGTGGTTTGGGAGGCCTGAGGAAGGAGAAGAGGTAGCCCAGGCGGGAGAGTGGCTGGGACCCCCTCAGCAGTGTGCCTCTCCACAGGCGCAGCCTACTGCCAGTTCATGGACATGCTCTTTCCTGGCTGTGTGCACTTGAGGAAGGTGAAGTTCCAGGCCAAGCTAGAACATGAGTACATCCACAACTTCAAGGTGCTGCAAGCAGCTTTCAAGAAGATGGGTGTTGACAAAGTAGGTGCCTGCGCTCCGGGGGGGCCTGAGGAGCTGTGTGACCCTAGGGAAGAAGATGGTCCGCCACCCCGGTCCGCGGGCTGCTGGAGCCTCCAGCTCTCCGCCCGTCCTTGACTCCGCAGTGGGAATGTCCCCACAGCTCAAGGCACAGTGGAAGTCCCCACGACATTTGATGTCCCATCTGTTGACAGTCCTGTCCCTGCTCTTCTCTGGACCCTGTCCCTCCCAGCCGTTGAGGCCCAGCACACTGCTCCTGTGAAGTCCTTCTCTGGAGGCCGAAGTCTCTCAGCTCACACCACGGGGCTTCTACGGCCCCTCCCCCCACAGGCAGCAGCACCCAGGGCTGCCTCCCCACACAGTGGCCCCTGTGCCAGCAGGAAAGGGCTGTTTCCGCACCCCGGGCTGTGAGGGGCAGGCTCCCCATCTGCTCTGGTCCCTGGGAGGGGCCTGGGGCAGCCCGGGGCTGGCCTTCCTGAGAGGGGTCCTCTCACAGAGGGGGCTGGCCCTGCCGCCGCCCCTGGTTAAACTTCTCTGCTTCTGTGGTCTGTTTCAGATAATTCCTGTAGAGAAATTAGTGAAAGGAAAATTCCAAGATAATTTTGAGTTTATTCAGTGGTTTAAGAAATTCTTTGACGCAAACTATGACGGAAAGGATTACAACCCCCTGCTGGCACGGCAGGGCCAGGACGTAGCGCCTCCTCCTAACCCAGGTGATCAGATCTTCAACAAATCCAAGAAACTCATTGGCACAGCAGGTAACGTGCCCGAGTCGGGGGAGGGAGTGTGGGGGGCCGGGCCGGCACGGCTCTACAGCCAGCCCAGAGCACCCCTGTGCCACCTGGCCCGGCCCCGCCAGCCTAGAGGAGACTGTTATCACGGAGTTCAGATGACGCCGCCTGCTGCCTACTGCTTAGACCGAGGGGTGTCGCCATGGGGAGGAGAGGGCCCCAGAGATTGCTAGGAGCAGAAGGCCTCCTGCACGGGCCCAGGGAAGCTGGCCGTGAGAAGCCCAGGGCAAGTCCTTCCAAAGCAAGAGCTCGCTGTGTGCGTCGAGTGATGGGGCAGCACTTGGCTCCTCCAGTCCAGTCCATCAGGCCCAGTGCCCGGTGCCCACACTACAGACCCTCCTTGCCCCCTGCCACTGGACTCCCAGGAGCAGGAGTTTGCCAAGTGTGATCCCATTTCCCCCCATTCCAAAGGCCCACAGTCCTAGGTGGACTTTAATACATGAGTCTCTCGAAATGACGC
This sequence comes from Scalopus aquaticus, assembly GCA_004024925.1. Taxonomy (NCBI): domain Eukaryota; kingdom Metazoa; phylum Chordata; class Mammalia; order Eulipotyphla; family Talpidae; genus Scalopus; species Scalopus aquaticus. The sequence goes on along the minus strand of PVIJ01004369.1, from coordinate 67,817 downwards.
TTGGTCTGGTCTCTAAAGTGAAGGAAAAGAAGCAGTAGGGCCTCTGGGGGATGAGAGGCTGGGAGAGAAGGGAGAGGAGCAGCCCCAGCCCGCATCTGAACCCGTCATAGCAGAGCCTGCTCCTCCGTCTGTGCTGCTGCCCCGCCTGGGCCTGCCCCACTCACCTGCTTGCTTTGCTTAGAAGCAGCCAGCTCTGTCTAGGGAGCTGCCCGGCTGGGGAACAGGTAGCCACAGCATGCAGGGCGGCGGGAGGTGCGGGGAGTCCCTGAGTCAGGCCCAGCAGAGGGCCCCAAGCCTCTCCTGAGGCAGGGGCAGGTTTTGTTGCATCCTCCTGTTGCATCCTTGAGCCCCTGGCTGAGATCACCACAGGGAGTGTGACTTTGGGCTGGGATTTCTGTCAGGAAAGGCCCATGAGAGCCCGATCCAACACCCTGCACCAGTTGCTTTTCCTGGCGTTCCAGTTGTCAGTAGGCGAGGGGCCCGCATCCTTCAGCCCCACTTCCCAAATTTGCTGTCCCAGTTTCCCTCATGTCTCCCTCAGGCTCTCCTCCCTCCCAGCACCTCGAACCTTCTTTAGTTCCCTGTAGTCCTGCTCGCCCAGGCTTGCCAAAGGGCTGCCTAGCTGCTGTGGTGTCACGTGTGGCCGTGGCTTGAGGCCTAGATGTAGATGCCCCTCCTGAGCGGGACAGGAGGGGGGCTCCTGCCTTTCGCATGGCCCTGCCGGCCCCAGCCCCGCCGTTGTCACACCAGGCTGTTTCATGCCACGTGAGCCCAGAGCTCATGGCCCCACCTGACTTTTCTCCTCTGGGCAGTTCCACAGAGGACGTCCCCCACAGGCCCTAAAAATATGCAGACCTCTGGCCGACTGAGCAACGTGGCTCCACCCTGTATCCTCCGAAAGAATCCCCCGTCAGCCCGAAATGGCGGCCACGAGGCTGATGCCCAAATTCTTGAACTCAACCAGCAGGTGAGTGGGGTGGGCAAGGGCAGCTGAGACCACCCTGCCACAAAAGCTCGACCCTTCTGGTGTCAGGGCAGGAAGGGCAGGCTGAGGCGGGCATCTGGCTGGAACACCACCTTTTCCCCAAGCAGCTACTGGACTTGAAGCTGACAGTGGATGGGCTGGAGAAGGAACGCGACTTCTACTTCAGCAAACTTCGCGACATCGAGCTCATCTGCCAGGAACACGAAAGTGAGAACAGCCCTGTTATCTCAGGCATCATTGGCATTCTTTATGCCACTGAGGTGAGCTCTGTCCTCAGGTGAGCAAGTGCCCCAGGCCCTCTAGGCCCATGCGAGGGATGAGAATGACTCCCTGGCGCCAGGCTTGCCCACCCTCAGCCCCTGTCCCAGCACCACAGCCCAGCACCGCCCCTCTACTCTGGCCCTCGGACCAGAAGAGAACACAGACCATGATGGGAGCAGGGTGGCACCAAGAGCCCAGAGTGACGTAGAGCCTTAGCAGGGAATGGAGGACTAGAGCTTGGGCCCCTTCTCCCAAGACATCTGTGCAAGTGCACACCCTCAGCCTGGTTCACTGTTCCCCTTCCTCCCCCCCTCAGGAAGGATTTGCACCCCCTGAGGACGATGAGATCGAGGAGCACCACCAAGAAGACCAGGACGAGTACTGAGGGCAGCCCCAGCCCTGGCTGACTGCACGACTTCCCGTGCCTCCCCCCGCTCCCACCCCACATTATAATCCTTTCCTTACAGCCAGTCGGCCGGGTGCTTTGTGTCAGTGCCGCAGCATGGGGAAGCCGGGCCAGCAGGGCTGGGGCGTGGGGCAGGTGAGCCGGCGGAGGCCCCGTCCTCCTGGCACTGGCCCAGCGGGCGGGACCCCTGCCCACTCCCCACCCCTATTTATTTCCGTTGTCTCTATGCTGTGTCGGCCAACACTTCCCAGGGTGCTGCTGCCACCCACCCAGCCAGCCACCTCTTCCCCTGACAGCCAGCAGCTGTATATTTGACAAAGTCATTGGTATATTTTTACTTACTGGGTTTTCCTTGCACTTTACCTGTTCTTTCCCAGGACTGACAGCACGGGCTTTGGGGCAGTGTGCCTGGCTGGGCCTCCCTTCCCTGTTGTGGGGGCTGTGGCAGGACTCACCGGTTATTTATTTTGTCTTTGGATGTCCCAGTAGTTGAGGAGAAAACTGACGTCAGGAGAGGGGTAGGGGGTGCCTTAGGCCCCGGGGGTCAGGGAGTGGGAGGGGAGCATGCGAGGGATGACAATGACTTCCTGGCACCAGGCTTGCCCACCCTCAGCCCCTGCCCCAGCACCACAGCCCAGCACTGCCCCGAGGCCCCCAGCCACTCCCTCCTGCAGCTTAGTTCATACCACACAGACTTTGCCTGGACCCTTCTGTTCGTCTGCCTCCATCGCCCACCTCCCAGCCCCCGCCCCCTTGGGCCACCCAGCCTGCATATGTGTTCTCTTTTATTTAAATAAAATTGTGTGGTAAAAGTCCATACCACATCTCCCTCAAGGGCCACCGCCTTGCGTCTCAGTGCTTTTCTCCTCCTGAGCCCCTTCTCCAGGGGCCCCGGCCCACAGCACCCCGCCAGCCACCTCTCTTCGTGCCCAGAAGCTGCCTCTGGTGCTTGGCCTCAGAGCCCTGCTATGACTCCCAACACTGATGAGGGCTCTAAGCGAAAGCCTGGAGGCCCAACCCCAATCCATGAGGAGGAGTAAAGCTCAAGGCCAGCAAAACCCCTGGGGCAACAGGATGGCCGGCCAAGAGGTGCTTTGTGTCAGTCTCCTTGGCACCCATTAAGCTAAGCTGCATGTTGCCTCACACTCCTTGTCAAAGCTCACACACCTCTCAGCGGTGATCCATCTGGGGACAAGTCTCGTGACAGAGCAAGCCTTGGGCGTTCACAAAGAGCACGAATGCTGAGGCCCCGAAGAACAGCTGTGTCCGAGTGGTTCCTTCTCTAGATCAAGCACTAATGGGAAGGGAGAGTAGGGAACCCTTTCATGTCATCCTCACAGTCCTCCCTACCTCCCTGGTGTGTGACCAGGCAAAAGACCATAATACCCGAGGTCTTGGAAACTCAACAGGAACAGATGTGGGTACAGGGTCAAACAGAGCCTTGCAGTCATGTAGGCCAGCCCTCAATTGCTGAAGGGACTGAGGCCCACAGGTGTCAAGACTTATTTGCTGAAGGTGGTAAAAACCTGGACTAATAGACTTCAGACTTCTTGACTCATGTTTCAGTGCTCACCTCCAAAGACCACAGAGGTGTCTCTAGAATGTTCCACTAGCTTCAGGCTGACCTTAGTGTTTCAGGGTTTCTGAGATGTCAAATGTTTCCTCACTCTTCTGAATATGACCAAGGTACAGCTGGGGCTGTGTTTCTTCTGGAACCCTGCCTCCACTTCTCTGAAGACTCTACATACAAGCTTTCAATAAGCAGTTTGTGTCTGTTTTTTCTTCATTCACCTCATCTCGTTAATTTGACTTCCACTCCAACATACAGACACTTCTGACCTTATTATATTTCTGTTTTTCTCCTCCAATAAGTTCCTGTTTTTCTCCTCCAACAAGTTTGTTGCCTTTTATTTCTCTCTATGCCTAATTTTAAAATACTTTTCCTCCATGATTCCAGGATAGGTACTATGAAAGGATAAGATGGTGGTTCTGCACTGCCCATTTTTCAACTTCAGGCCAAGACCTCATCCTGCTGGTAAAATGGTGTGGTAGGCATCATAATAATGGCTCCCCTCAAGGAGGTGAATATGTTAGGTTACATGGGGGAGGGGAATTAAAGTTGCAGGTGGAATTATATTGCCATTTGGTTGACCTTAAAATAGGGAAAAGTTATCTAGGTGGGCCCAATGGAATCACAAGTGTCCATAAAAGCAAAAGTGGGGGTGGGCGGCAGGAGAGAAAACCAGAATGACTCCACACGAGTGAGAAGGACTCCAACTGGTCTTGCTGGTTTTGAAGCTGGAAGGGGGCCTCACATCAGGGAATGTGGGCAGCCTCTAGATGCTAGGAAAGGCAAGGAATCAGATCTCCCTCAGAGCTTCCAGAAAGGAACGCAGCCCTAGTGACACCATTTTAGTGAGATCCATGTCAACTTCCACACCCACCTTCCAGAACTATACAATAACAAATTTATGTTGCTTAAGCCACCAACTTTGTGGCAATATGTTACAGTAGCAAAAGAAAATTAATATGGTGGGTCAAACTGTGTTTCAGTGAGCTCACCCTTCTTGCCCTCATGCTAGAGACCCACCTGGTCTCCTTGACTCATGTGCCCAACCCCCTCCCCTCCCCCCCACAGTTAATGTCTAAGACTGTTTTTCCAAAGGCAAGAGCTCAAGGAGAGCTCAAGGACCTGAAGCCACCGCCTCCTCCTCCTCCCCTACCTCTTCCCAGTAGCTCATACTAAGTGTTACCCAGGAGACTAACTGGAATTTTCTGTTTACACATTTGTCTCCTACACAGGCTTTGAGTTCCTCACAGTGTGAGGTGCTCAGGTAGAGAAGGTGCTTAGGAAATGCTGCTGGATAAGTAAGTGAATGACCTCTATCCCTTAGATACCCAGTTGTATCAGATGATTGCCAGATTATTCCAAGGAAAGATAGAAGAGAATGCCCTTCCTCACCAAAATCAGGGTCTCTTCTGTGACCATACATACAAACAGAGAAGGGGTCAACCAAAGAGGGGACATAGTTTCTGGACTCTGAGTAGAGCTACACCAATGACCCGGAAAATGATTAGTGATCAACTCAAGCGTGATCTTGCCAAAGGCATTCCATCTCAGCGCCCCCCACCCCGAGACAAAGCCGGTCACGATCAAGCCTGAGGAGCTAGAGGACAGGCAGAAGGAGGAAGCAAGAGTTGGTCATCTGACTCCTGTCATTCCCCCTCCCAACTCATCCTTCTCCTAGGATCCACTTATCTTTCCAAAACAGTGGATCATGCCACTTTCCCACTAGGATCTGGTAGGATAAGGACCAGATTTTACAAGGTAAAACTCCTGGAATCTGGGCTCAAATCCCTTCCCAACTTCATCACCTCCATAAACCCATTAACAACCACCACAGTGAACTACTTCCAGCTTCCCAGTCTTGCTCTGCCACATTCTACATCTAGGTCTTTGCTTAAATCAATAAATCCATACAACCATTCTCCCCACCTATCCTTTATTCCCGGCAATGAAAATTCTATTCCTCAGGGTCCAACTCAAATGCCACCTCCTTCAGGAAGCTTTCTCTAATTTCAGTCTTAAAGAATTTATCACTCCCTAAGATGTTCATCCTGTGGGAATTTGGACTCTCTTAGTTCTTACAGTGAGGGCTGGCCTGTCTCATCCCTTAGTATGGTAGACATGAATCTCATCCTCAAATGTAGGTGTACAGGAAATAGCACATCTCCCCTTGCTTGTGATAAATCACTTTCCCCTTCTCTTGTCCTCCCCTGCTAGGATTAATTCAAGTTTCTGAGGTCTCGCATGATCCTACAACAAGGCAGAAGGCAGTCGGGACAAGTGACAGTCTGAGCAGTCACTGGTTTGAATAGGTCCTCGGGCCTAGCGCTCCTCATTACTTCCCTGCCACACAGACTCCTGCTCTAGGAGCCAGAACCCACTCTTCCCATTTCCTGGAAGGGAAAAACCAGTCCTGGCTGTTCCAGATTTTCTCTGCCTCCTGCCAGGAATCTCCACTTTCTGCCCTCCAAACTCTGCCTCTCCCCTTAAGCTAGCTCGCTCTTTCTTGTTCTTTCACAATAGATTTTTTTATAGCCCAATAAACTCAAAGTTAATCACTAGCAACAGAAAAACTAGCACTTTTGTAGAAGGAAGAAAGCATTTAATCTCCAAACGCTCCCAGTAATTAAGAACTATTTCCATTCATCTTTCTAGCACTACTAGAAAGGAAACAAAAAGCCCTAACAGTCAAAATTCCACAAGTCACCCCGTACAATGGCCTTCACACAACCGGTGTTCAGTAAAAGTTTTCTGATTTTAAAAGCCCCTCATCTCAACATCTTTAGAGGCTGGAGGTTTGCTAAGGAGCCCCGACCTCTCGCGGAGACCCTGGCAAAACCGAAAGACTACAAGTCCCAGGCTGCCTTGTGGGCGGTGTCAGGCGCCGCGAGGCCCCGCGAGGAGACGTGGCAGAGCGAGGCGCGTCCGTACCAGACCGGAAAGCCCAGGGAGGTGGCGGTGGCGGGAGGGTCAGAGCCATGGCGGGCAGGACTGCGGGTGTGGGGCGCTGGGAGGTCGTGAAGAAGGGGCGGCGGCCCGGGGCCGGCGGCCGTGGTGGGGGCAGCGGAGGGGACCGTCGGGCGCTCGGGGAGGCGAACGGAGTGTGGAAATACGACCTGACCCGTGAGTACCCGCCCCTGTCGGCGCTGTCGGCGCTGTCGGCGCTGGCCTGCCTTTCCAGGGTGGCGGCGCCCACAGGGTCCAAACACCCAGGGCTCCTCGAGGCGTGAGCTGTCCTGCGGCTCAGCACCTCCCAGTTGAGCGAGCGCTGCCTTTGCGTGTGTTTTGAAGCTTCACCACAGGTAGACTGCGCGAGGTCATGGATGGTAAACTGAGGCCCAGGGAAATGAGATGCCTTGTCCGGGATCGTATATCAGAAGGGACTGGGATTCCGGTCTTGCACGCTCAGCTCACTGCGCTGGCGCGCGCGCACGCACACATGCACACACGCGCGCACACACACACACACACACACCCTACCGGCTGTTCCCAGCTGAAGCTTCGTCCCCGGGCAGGTGGCAGAGCTGGTCCCTTATATTTGGTGCCTCCTCCTTAAGTTACCAGCACATGGGGCGGGAGAGGCGCGGACAGGAGGCCCAGTGGGAGATTGGCCGCCACAGGCCTTCCAAGGCTCACTTTCCTCAAAGTCTCCCGGAGGACTGGAGAAAGCTGACCACTTGTTGATTAGACAGTTGCCACATCTGAATCAAAAAGAATTGGGGTAGAACCAAGATGGGGAAATCCTGACCTCCAGACTAGTACAGGCTCACCAAAGAAGCCAGCATGGTGCATCCGACCCCTCCACTAATTCTCACAGACTCAGATTTATGTAATAAATGTCTCCAGAGCCCATCAACTCTGGAGCTGTGATGAGGGAAAGAAGCAACCAGGAGGACTCCCTGGATTGCTTCTTAAGGAGGGCAGCAAGAAGGGGCTTTGAGGCAGGCTCCTTTCTGGAGATGAAATGGGTGACAGTGTGGGGGAAGGACCCACTGTTGTAAGGTGCTTTTGACTCAAGGATGGCCTCCCTCTCTCTGCCTGTTACACCCAGCTCCAATCCAGACTACGAGCACCCTCTATGAACGGGGCTTTGAGAAAATCATGAAGCGGCAGAATAAGGAGCAGGTTCCACCCCCTGCTGTGGAGTCTAAGAAACCAGCGAACAAGAAGCCGGCTAAGAAAGCGGTGACCCTCACCAACCAAAAGCAGAAACAGGGCCGCTTCCGCAGCCTGGAAGAGGCAATGAAAGCTGTGAGTGTGCCTAAACTTTCGGCGGAGAAAGGACAAGGACTTGGGGTATAGAGAGGAAATGGGGGTGGGGGGCACAGCTGAGGGACCTGTGGAATTTGGGACACTTGCTTGACAGGAGGCATTCAGGAAAGGATGGCGTACGATGGAAAGGAAATACGTAGTTTATAGGAAAACTGAGAGTGAGAAGTCCAGGAATACCAGGAGGGGTCAGAGAATCTCTTGTAGTTCCCGCCCCGTGGAAGCAGTGATTTTTCATTTTTCCATCTTGTCCTCTGTTTTTTCCCTTGAAGCTCTGAAAGGCCTAAAAGTAGTGGGCCTTGAGATCAGCAATTCCAACTATCCTGTATCTTCCAAAGATCTGGATGCAGCAACATTGTGGCATTCCACTGCTTATGTTTAAGAGCAGAAGCCCCTTTGTTCTTCCAATCTCCACCTAGTTCAACCATTTTCCCACTGTCCTGTTTCCCTACACTCACAACTCACCCACAACTTACCATGAGGGGACCTGTGTCCCTGGCAGCTGGACGTGGCAGCTCTGCAGAAGGAACTGGACAAGAGCCAGAGCGTGTTCTCTGGGAACCCGTCGGTGTGGTTGAAGGACCTGGCCAGCTACCTCAACTACAAGCTTCAAGCACCTCTAAGTGAACCCACACTAAGCCAGCATCCTCACGGTTAGTTCTTCCAACTCCCTCAGACAAGTTCAAAAAAACTCTGAAAGGGCTGTGGATAAGCATATTAGTAACAGAACCCAGGACCCCCACTGTTGCGCTTTACATGGGTGATTTGAGCTGTTCTCACACTGTCGCGGCTGTGAACATTTCTGGGCCTCACTGGGATAGGAAGGGTGCCAAGCTGGGTGCAGGGACCTCCGCTGGCCACATTCAAAGAGTACCAGAGCTCTGGGCGGGCAGAGGCGTCCGGTCCTGGCACTCACTTGGGGCCGGTTGGCCGCAGATTATCCCTACAGCCTGGTGAGCCGGGAGCTGCGTGGGATCATCCGGGGGCTGCTGGCGAAGGCAGCTGGGTCGCTGGAGCTCTTTTTTGACCACTGTCTGTTCACCATGCTGCAAGAGCTGGATAAGACGCCAGGTGAGGGGAGTCTGAGGGATGGCCCAGCCCTAGCTTGAGAGCCTCCTCTCTGTTTCCTGCTTCTAGAGTGGCTGCGTAGGTGTGTGTCAGCAGAGAAACGTGCTAATCCTCACACTCCATTTTGAAAAGGGAGGAGGCCGTTAGAACTCACTGGACCTGGGTTCTCGGCTCCCAGCTGCCAGAAGGGTGTTTTCAGGTGGGAAGGTCTGATAACATGTATCTCTCCAGGGGAGTCACTTCACGGTTACCGCATCTGTATCCAGGCAATTCTGCAAGACAAGCCCAAGATTGCCACTATGAACTTAGGCAAGGTGAGTTCGGGGTGGTGGTGAAGATACCAGGAAGCTAGAAGTCAGAGGGCAGGGTCAGTCTATGCCCATAGGTATGGGTCTTCCGCTAGGAGCTCGTGGAAGTCCCAGTAAGTCCAGTATTAATAGGTAGCACTATGAGCGCTTACTGTCTCTCTGCTTTGTATACATACGGGGCAGGTGCTGCTGTTGTTCCCATTCATACATAAGAAGATTGAGCCAGAGGGGTTCAGTAACTTACCTTGAGTCAGTCAACCAATAAGTGGCAAGGATGGGTGAAAGCCACGTTCTGGTGCGAGAGCCGTCCTCTGAATCACGACCAAGCCACCGGCCCTTGGCCTGCCCCTCCTCTCCCAGTTGACATCTCTTCCTGCCTGACTTTGGGGATGCTCTTGGTATTTGACCCTAGCCCAACCTGCCTCTCCCCCCATATCCTCAGTTCCTGGAACTGCTGAGGTCCCACCAGAGCCGACCACCAAAGTGTCTGACCATCATGTGGGCCCTGGGCCAAGCAGGTTTTACCAACCTCACCGAGGGACTGAAAGGTAACAAGGACATGGGAGGAGAAAGAGAAAAGGTGTTGGAGCCAGGAAGCGCCTCTTTAATGTCCCCCAGGAGATCCGAGCCTGACGCTTCCCCCCGACCTCTGCCCCTGCAGTGTGGCTGGGAATCATGCTGCCCGTGCTGGGCAGTAAGTCTCTGTCGCCCTACGCCATTGCCTATCTGGATCGGCTGCTCCTGTAAGTAACGGGGGAGCAGCGGGGGGGTGTGGGTGTCTGCAAGTCACTATCTCAGAAACTGGAGCGCTGTGATCCTGACCTCCAGGGAAGTGGGGACAGTCAGGACCCACCTTCTCCCAACTCACAAGAGATGGTGAGGAAGAAAGGGAGGGAGTCGTTAAGAGGTGGAGCATGGTGTTGTGTTCACCCCCTTTTCCCTAGCTGCTGGTCCTAGCTGGGATCCTAGCCTGAGTGGTAAGCTCCAGCAGCCTGTTTATTCCTTTCCGCGCAGGATGCACCCCAACCTCACCAAAGGCTTTGGCATGCTTGGCCCCAAGGACTTCTTCCCACTTCTGGACTTCGCCTATATGCCCAACAATTCCCTGACACCCAGGTAGGGCTTCCCTGGGGCATCATAGCTGCTGTGAGGGCAGTAAATGGAGGGTCGCGAGCAGACAGTCTGTTCCTATTCCTTCTCCTGCAGCCACCCTAGATCATAGGTTCTCAGCCTGCAAGCTTGACCCTTGAATGTGTCGGCATATGGGCCTTTTCCTGGCAAGAGAATCCATGACTTTGAGTAGATTTTCCGAGCTGTCTAAGATTCAGGGCCATTGCAAGGCTCTTAGTGCCCTCCTCCCTGGGATAGGACATGGGCGCATAAAGCAGACAAAGGGGACACAGCTCCATTTAGAGTCTGTGCCTGGCTCTCCTCACCCCCACCCTAGCCTGCAGGAGCAGCTGTGTCAGCTCTACCCAAGACTGAAGGTGCTGGCATTGGGGGCGAAGCCGGAATCCACCCTGCATACCTACTTCCCCTCCTTCCTGTCCAGAGCCACCCCTAACTGCCCCCCTGAGATGAAGAAAGAGGTGAGGAGATGATGGGAGGCTCCTTCCTTTCCAAGGCGCTGCTGCAGATGTCCCTGTCTGCTGCGCTCCCCTGAGCGCACTCCAGGCAGCGCCTGCCCCACTCCCTCGTGTTCCCCCTCAGAAGAACAGTGCTAAAAAGACAGCACAGTCAGGCCTGCCTGGTCTCTGTGTCCTGCCCCAGTAGCCAAGTGGTCTTCCAGCTCAGGCTTTCGCTGGGGAGTGGCACCTTCCCCTCACTGGCCTCTCAGCAATGTCTGGGATCTCCCCCTCTAGGGTAGATGGGTGGCCTCAGGAGGGGAGTTACTGTCACGCTCTCCCTCCACTAGTCCCGTGCCCAGCAGGCTCTTCCTTCTGTCCCCTGTGCAGCTCCTGAGCAGCCTGACTGAGTGCCTGTCGGTGGACCCCCTCAGTGCTAGCGTCTGGCGGCAGCTATACCCCAAGCACCTGTCACAGTCCAGGCAGGTGGGGGATGGGAGGGTCCCTACCTCTGCTCTTGTTTGGGCTCATACCTCAGGTTGAGTGGGAGCATTGCTGGGCGGCCTCTAGGAACCAAGCTGCTCCTCTAGGAGTGGGAGGTGGGGTGGAGAGTCTCAGCTTAAAGGGGCTGGGCCTGATGAGGGTCAGAGGATAAGAGGGGTCAAGTGGGACCCCTGATTGGAAGGGGTTGTGCTTTCCCCACAGCCTGCTGCTGGAGCACTTGCTCGAGTCCTGGGAGCGGATTCCCAAGAAGGTAAGCTGGGAGGATATGGCAGGCTGAGTCTTGCCTGGATTCTGAGTTTGTTCCCTTTGGCCTTTATCCCCTGCCTCCCCGGAGAAGGTGCTCTGTGATTTTGGCATGGGAAATAAGGCAGGATCTCGGAGGTTCAGGACACCCTATGGGCCAAATCTTATGTTCTCAACCCACTCTTTTTACCCTACAGACACAGAAGTCTTTGCAAGAAACCATTCAGGCCTTCAAGCTTGCCACCCAGGAGCTGCTGAGGAAGGGTAACTGTAAGAACCAGGATGTCGTCGCGTGTGATGCGGCCTGCAAGGTAACAGCACCCAACCCTCCCCTGCCTACACACTGTCCTGCATCTGTCTCGGTACACCCTGGGTTGGGCCTGGATCACGTTCTGCCCCATCTGTCTCTGGAACACCCTCTCCTTCTGAAGTAATAGAAGACTTGATCTTCCTGGAAGGCCTAGCTTGAGCCTGCCTCAGAGGCAAGGACTAGCCCTTGCCCCTTCTGACCACTCCTCCCTACCCGCTCTCTGCCTAGGGTCTGTTACAGCAGGCGCGGGGCTTCCGGCTGCCCTGGACGAGGCTGCTCCTGTTGGTGCTGGTCTTTGCCGTAGGTTTCCTGTGCCACGACGTCCGGTCACATAGCTCTTTCCAGGGTAAGCAGGGGTTGTAGGCGAGGAAGATGGCATGGGGGTCAGGCACAGAGCTTTGTGCAGCATCCGCCACCCTCGTGCCCCCAACTTCTCCCTGATACTGAAGCCAAACACTTTGCAGACAAACTTCTCTGTCCACAGCTTCAGCACCGCCACTTCAGGTCAGGCTAGTGCTTTGCAGTACATGAGTGCTCGTGGCCTCGTTTGAGTAGGTTAACTCCTTTTTAATTCCCGAGGAAATTGAGGATCAGAAAGCTTTGACCATTAGCTTAAGATCACAGCTGGTCAGTAGGAGGAGAGACCCTCAAACCCAGGGCTTCCTGAGACCTGAGCCCAGGGCTCTCCCCGGGGCTGCAGTCTCCAAACATGCTTTAGAGCAGACTAGAGCCACCTCTGCAGCGTGTGGGCACACTGAGTTCTGCCCAGCCCCTGCCCCAGGTGAGCTGGAGAGCTCACGACAGGTCCCCTCTACTCAGCCTCTCTCTCTGGCCGGCTGCTTCAGTCGTCTGGTTTCTTGCCTGCCAGCCAGCAAGCATGTGCCAAGCTCTACTCCTACGGCCTGCGAGGCTACAGGTGAGCACTTCCCGGGATGGCGGCGGGGTGCAGGGCGGTGACTGCACTGACCATCAGTGGCAGGGCTTCTGGTTTTCTTTTCCCAAGGCTTCCCTTCCCCCAGCTATTCCTGGGGTGCCGAGCTTTCTGCGGAAACACCTTGCCCTCCTCTTCCCCTCTCTCTTCCACAGCTGGCTGGCGGAAACATTGCCGGCCTGGGGCTCCCACCTGCTGGCAGTGCTGAGGCCCAGCCTGCAGCTGGCCTGGGACCACGCCAATGCCACGGTCAGCTTCCTTTCTGCCCGCTCTGCCCCCCACCTAGCCTGGTTGGGTAGCACCGTCACCAGCCTCGCCCAGAGGGTAAGCCAGAGGGGACCTGGTGTCCCCAGGACTGAGTTCTCGGGAAGGTGCAGCCCCGTGTGGGTCCTCAGGGCCACGATGCACCTCAGCACGCTGACCCCATTCATCCTCCGCGGTCCAGCTGCAGACCCCGCTCCCCGATGGCCTGAACCAGCTCCTCCGCTCTCTGCGGGAGCTGCTCCTGCTCCTCTACCAGAACGTGCTGCTGCCGTCGTGGCACGTGCTGCTGGAGGCGCTGGCCCTGGCCCGGGAGCACTGCCACGATGTGTGCAGGTAAGGCCCACCCTGGCCCGTGTCCCTTCCCCAGGGACAAGGCCCCTCTGTTCAGCGTCTCCCTCTGCCTTGCCCTTTGTTCATCCCGTGGCCCTTCCAGGATGCAGGTGTGGTCTGAGCCACAGCCCCGTGCTGCGGTGCAGCTGCACACACTGCTCTGCTTTCTCCTTAGAGGTGAGATAACCTGGGACTGCGTGAAGACACAGCTCGGCGAGGCTGCCCGCTGGACCTGGCTCCGCCTACAGGACACCATAGTGGCTTTCTTGGACTGGGCACTTCCCATGGTTTCCCAGCAATAGGCTCTGCCTCCCACGACTGGATTTTGTGTGGGGCAGGTCCTCTGAGACTGCTGGGTGGGTAGGGTGGCATTCTGCATGGGGTCTTTTTTACTTGGTGCCTGAGTTTCGTCTTCTGGGCAAGTGGCTTCAGTTCTTCCATCTTTGGTGAAGACCAAGCCCAGAGGCATCCCACCTCCTACCCATGATTCCACTGGACACCGCTCTGGCCCTGTTGCACATAGCTCTCAGCCTCTGTCCTGGGGTGGTATCCTCTCTCACCTCCTCTTGTCTCCAGCTCTCCACTTCCTTTCATCTCATTCCTAAAACCCCAACAGCTCATTTCCAAAAAGGTGCCTCTAGCGAGTGGCTGCTCTGTTCTTCTGGTGAGCCAGCTGAGTAGAGGAAGGACCCTCCAGAAGAATATAATACCACAGCTGGCGGGAGCAGTTTCACACCCGGCCACAGCCTGGTGTGGCTGTCAGTGGACTTGGAGGTCCCGGGCTGAAAGGCCTCACCTCAAAATGCCCAACTTAGGTCCTTCAAGGCCCAATTCCTCACTCTCCATTCCCCTTCAGTGCTGGGGGGTGGGAGGGTGGCTCTGCCCCAAGGGTTAGCTTCTCTCCGCTGACTACGCCTACCCTCTTCCTGGAGCGCAGAGCCCCGGTGCTTGTGTGCTTCCGATCCAGGGACCCTTCCAACAGCCTGCTGAGACAGGATTCAGCAAATGGCTCTTGGGCATCCCTGCTAGATGGAATAAAGGACATACTTGATTGCTAGATTTCCTCTCTGCATCTTCAGCTAGGGGTTCCCAGTGTTGTGGGACAGGACAACAAAGTATCAGGCACCTGCATGTTCTCTGACCCCCTGTGCCCCTGGGACTTGATGCCACTGGTGTAACATTGAGCTTTTGGCAGAGAAGGAGCGTGCCCACCGTGGTCCAGCCTGGCCTATTGAGAGTTCTAGAAGCTCCCCATGCACTCCTGATCAATTGTCTCGTCTCTGTGATTCAAGTCCCAGGATGTGCTTTGATAGCTTGAGTATTTTCCGGTGCTTAGAAAAGCAGGGGTGTCTCCTCAGGGACTTCCTGGTCATTGAGCAGGAATGTCTTCTAGGTCCTTGCCAGGACCTTATTAATAGTTTCATTTTTAAGTGGAAGGTTAGAACTCCAAGAGACATGTGTTTAAGATTTTACCCCCAATTCCCCCACTCCCCCTCCGGTTTTTTTTTTTTTTTTTTTTTTTTTAGTTAAGACTATGTAATCAGATGACTGCTCAGATAGTTGAGTTCTCGAGTATCTGCCCTTGACATGTATAAGCAGTACCAGAGGTGCACTGTCCACTCCAACTCCGCAGGCT
>PVIJ01004369.1:0-53070 GCA_004024925.1 Scalopus aquaticus | reverse complement strand
TGCCCTGAGATGCTGCCTGAGTTTCCCAGTGGTGAGGGTCTAAGGAAACAAGCATGGAAAATCCTTGACCTACAGTGAGCATCTCACGCTTGTTCCCTTTCCTTACTGGGACACAACTCCCTTATCTCTCGGGAATGAAGCAGCCCACATTGGGCAGAAGTCCACTCTCCGGGTCACTCACAACCATTTTTACCAGGAAAGAAAAAAACCCTGATTGACAAAGGGCCAGGGCTGGGGCTAGACAGAGTCCCAACACATGTTCTGTTTCCTCAGCTCTTACCAACCAAGCAGGATTCTTTCTTAAGGATAGTGAATCTTTGTAGTTACCCCATATTCAAGCCAAGCTGAAGAGGGGCCTGGGTTGTTGACAGCACAGGACATGATTCTGCAATGACCTGGGCTGTGGAGGAGCACACTTCACTCAGCAGCTCTGAGAATACCATTTCCAGAGCTGTGCCGGTTGCTAGCGTGCCTTCACCTGGCCGCTGCCTTCGCCGTGTTGGGTTCATCTACTTGACTCCACAGTACAGGAATGTAACACCTCTTTTGCTTAAGTGAATTGTGTCTCCAGAGCCTCTCTGGAGTGTCAGCGACATGGACCACCGACAGTGTAATAGGCTTTATTTTATAAACATACTTTAATACTGTTGTAATTGCCCAGAATTTTTCCTCTGTCAGAGAAGTCCAGCAGTCTACCTGCTGGCCATTAAGTGAACCAGACACCCAGACAGCTCATGTTTGCAGAACTAGTTAACTCGGACATCTAAGCTGAGCCAGTGAGTGGAGCTGTGGACCGGGAGAGAGCCCTGACATGGGAAGTACAGGAGTACCCGCCACCTCAGGGTCTTGCCTGGACATTGTGACTTCACACACAGCTGGAAGTGAACAGATAGCATGCCATGTACGACTGAAGGGCAGTTTGAATATGGTCTTACTATAGCTATTGCCAACCATATCACATGACTCATTTGAAAATCCTTCCTGTTCTTCTAAATCTTAAAACACACTTCATATCCTCCAGTTATGTGTACCCACTCTACAACTTCAGCTTAGAGAAGGACAGCTGGTGGGTAGCTGACTCACTGCAGATAATGTTGCTGGGCTCATACTTGCAGCGTTTTGGATTCTCCAAAGCCACCACCCTTAGGATGGAGTGTGTCCCATGAAAAGAGGCAGGCCTGCCTGGCCCTAGTTCAGACGACCCAGTTGTCAGTTACATGGAAATTTCTTTGGTGGGTGGCCTCTGGATATTTCACTGTCTTCTCGCCGAATGGGGTTTGGACTCCATTAGGAGTGGGCACTTAAAGTGACCCATCCTTTTTTACATATTCTTCGCAGAGTTTTGCTCACAAAAGGACTTTTTTTTCCTGATGTATTTCATTTTTACAGGCTGTTTCATTGCCCCAGATCCGTGGTATAAGAAGAAATGGGGGCTGGGGGAAGGGCAGAGTTTCCACTATTCAGGATATGAGTGAAAACCTAAATCTCAAAAAGTCTGCCTGTTAATAAAAACTTGATTCAAATGTGTTTTTGGATGCGCCTTGGTATAATTTTTTTACTACATTAGTATGATAGTTATTCTTTTGACTTTTTTTTTTTAGCAGTTATTAGATTCACATAAAAATTTAGCAAAAAGTAGGGGCTTCCCTGGTGGCGGAAAGGGTTAAGTCTCAGCACTATGAAGCTATCTGCAGCCACTGCAGTACTAGTTAGAGCCCCAGCCAGGGAGCTTCCCACATAGCGCAGCAGACCTCCCCTGTTTTGCCCTCTGTTCCTCTAGCAGTTTATTTGAGTCAATCCGCTTGTTTTGCGCCCCACTCTGTCTTTGGTGAATCCTCTCCCCAGCCCCCTACCCCACATCTCTGGCCTATAGCCCAGCTCTTGTATGCATAAATAAAATTTTTTAAAATTCGAACAAAAAGTAAATAGCCCCTGCTCTACACTCACAGCCTCTCCCACTGCCAGTGTCAATGAACCTATCCCAACACATCACTATACCCCAAAGCCCATAGTTGACAAGAAAGTTCATTTCTGGTAGTGAACATTCCAGGGATTTGGGCAAATATATGACATATATCCGCCCTTACAGTATACAGGACAGTTTCCCTGCCCTAAAAATTCTGTTCTCCACCAATTCATCTCTCACTCCCTTCAACCCCTGGTAATCTTTGTCATCACAGTTTTGCCTTAATAAAATACTGTTGCCATAACATTTGCTAGTAGAGGCTTCTTGCAGTTAGTACTATAATAGGCATTTAAGGTACTTCCACATCTGTTCAGGGCTTAATAGGGCTTTTCTTTTTAGTGCTGAATATTACTCTTCTGTCTGCATATACCACAATTTATCAATCCACCTACTGAAAGACATCTTCCAAGTTTTAGCAGTAAAGAAAAAACTACTATAAACACCAGGCAGGTTTTGTGTGGGCATACATTTTCAACTCAGTTAAGTACCAAGGAGTGATTTTGCTGGATCGTATACTAATACATTTAGTTCTGTAAGAAACTGCCACACTGTCTTCCAAAGTGGCGCACCATTTTACATTCCCACCAGCAATGAATGAATTTCTGTTGCGTCACATCCTCACCAGCATTTGGTGTTGTCATTGTTTTGGATTTTGGCCATTCTAAAAAGTGCGTGGTGGTATCTTGTTTTAATTTATAATTACCTAACAACATATGGTGTGGAGCATCTTTTCATATGATTATTTGTCATCTGTATTTCTCCATGGGTGAGGTGTCTGCTAAGGTCTTTGGTCCATTTTTTAATTGAATGTTGAGTTTGAATGTTCTTTATAATACTTTAGATAACAGTCATGCTGGGTGTGTCTTTTGCAAATACTTTATTTTCAGTCTGTGGCTTCTAAAGTTTTTATACACTGTATATTCTCTACAATAAAACATTATATCCTTCCATATTTTAGTATATTCCTAAGTACCCCTGTTTTCACCTACAGATATTTCCCAGATATTATGAATAGGTGCTATTTAAAAACAGCCCACCTTACTTACTGTTAGATACCCATTTGTCCCAGATAGCTCCATAAAAGGTCATTTATAATGACTCCCACCACAGAGAAAAGATTTAGATGCCAAATCCTCAAAATGGACTGCTGAGGAAATTCAGACAAAATGAACTTGTAACTCTCGATTTAAATAGTAATAGGCACATAGAACTAACAGGATTAAGGAACCATATTGAAAAGGGAAAACTCAACCATAACTTGCTTTATTTGAGCTAAGATCTTATAGCACATTAGTCGCATTCCTGTTAGTCACTGAATCCATGATTCCAAAGTCACCTCTCTCTGTGGTTTGATTCCCTCTCTACATGCCACTGAGGGACTTATTCCCAGGGAAGCACTGCTGCCTTGGAAAAATCATCAGATTCAGCAAGGAATAAGAGAGGCATTGAAAGTGTTTCCTTAAGATATTAAGTGGATAACATCAGAAAACTGGTTTATCTGGGAGTTTCCATGTTGGGGAATATGTAATGACCTGGGGGAGAATAGCACACCTAGATAGGGTTTTTCATGTTTATGAAATCCAATTTATTTTTTCCTTGCTTCTAATTATGGTCTCAAATCTAAGGATCTATAACCAATTCCAAGGTCATGTTTTCCTCTAAAACGTTATGGCTTTAGTTTCTATAATTTAGTCATGAATAAATATTGAGTTCATTTGTGTGTATGGTGTAATACAGACGGGGGTACAACTTCATCACTTTCATGTGAATATCCAGTTGTCCCAGTGCCAGTTGTTCAAGAGATTATTCTTTCCCCATTGAATGGTTTTAGAACCTTCGTTGAAAATCAATTGGATTAAAAGCTCCTTTTAGCAGAATCCATTAAATGTCGGAGCTGCAAGGGGCTTAGAGCCCCGCCTCCTCCAGGGCCCCCCTTCCCACCCCACACTGGAGTAAGTTGCCCAGGCCGACTGTGACTCCAGGTACCACAGGCTGTTGGTCCCAGAGCTGGAAATGGAAGCCAAGTCTCCCTGAACCCCGCCCCCCACCGCCCCACAACCCCTCACCTGACTGAGAAGTAAGAGATCGCAGAGGAGCATTAGGTTTGTTTGTTTTAAACACCCGGGAGGTGAACGGCTGGCATGCTGGGCCCTGCAGAACTGTGAAGGCGTCCGCAGCGCAGGAAAGGGGTCGCCCCGCGGAGAGCGGGAGCTGGAGCGGGAAGGGTGGGGCCCCGCCCCTCCCGGGGGCCCCCCGAATCGGGGGTGTTTCCTCCCAGCTATATCCTGAGCCCCATTCCTCGCCCCCAGCAATTCTGTGGTTTGGCTCTTTCTTGCTCTAGTCAGAACGAATCGATCTGACAAAACGGAGCTCACTGACTGAATGTCCTTCACATCAGCAGGGCAGTGGGATTTTATTGGCGTCCCGGAGAAACCGAAGGGACAAGTGGAGCAGAGAAAGCAAAAGTAAGCCCTCGGGCTCGCACGCGGATCCGCTGCCTTGTCCCTGGAGCACGTGTGCCGACCGGCCCTGCTGCGGGGAAGGCGGCCCGGCGGCGCAGGGCTGTGGGCGGATCTCTGAGCGCCCGCAATCCCACAGAACCCACGGGGCGGGCGCGGGGCGGGGTGGGGGATTTCATTGCTCAGCGAAAAGGGAAACGCTAGGGAAGGGTATTATTGCCTGTGTTTTCTTGGAGCTGAGTTGGGCGGCGGGTCCTTGGTTCCCACTTTTTTCTGGCCCCTTTTGTTTTGTGAGACGGGGAAGGTCGGGCCAGAGCCAACTCCTTTAGAAAGTGGGGACCAGGTTCATTGAACCCTACTTGGGTCCCAAATTGCGGGCTCAGCGAGCTTAGAAGGGACTCGGTAGGTTTCAACAGCAGCGGGGCCTTCGATAGCTCAGTTGGTAGAGCGGAGGACTGTAGTGGGTGTGCTCTGGCAATCCTTAGGTCGCTGGTTCGATTCCGGCTCGAAGGACTTCGTGTGCTCTTTTTAGCCTCCACGAATTACCGTTTCCATGGCCAGGAAGGCTCACCTGCAGACGGCCTATGAATTTGTATGAGCATCGGTATTATGTGGCAACCATAGCTATGTAGCAGTCACAGTACAGTTCGCTTGTGATTTGGATGAAAAAGTAGGTTAATATGTTTTAAGATAGTACTTTGTTACTACTGTTTATTGTAGCTATTACATGCCAGGTTTTTAAAATCGTGTCCAAGTCCACTATACTCTGTCAATAGTCCTTAGAGGTGCCCCTGGTCAGCCTGAAACAGCCTGTAAGGCAGAGGGAAACAACTCAGCAGCAGCCGGGGGATTAGCTCAAATGGTAGAGCGCTCGCTTAGCATGCGAGAGGTAGCGGGATCGATGCCCGCATCCTCCACTCGGTTTTTGCCCCTTACATCATCGGGCCTCTGCACAGCGAGGGCTCCTGAAGCAGGCGAGGGTATTGCAATAATACAATACACCTAGAAGCGCGGTGGGCGATGATTCGTTTCACACATTGCCCTTTTGTTTCGCAGTGAGTCTTCCAGTCTACTTTTGGACACTTGGCCTTTTCCTCCTCTCAGGTGGTAGGCGTTAACCGTTTTCCGGGAAGACGCGGGTGGAACCCTGCCGCCGGGCTTGCCGGCCGAGCCCCCAAACGGCACTGGCTCAGACCCCACTAACGTGCAGGGAACCCCAGCGTGCTGACCAATGGCAGTGAGCTTTACTGGGCGGGTGGCCAGCTGTATCCGTGGCCAATAAGCGAGAGACTTCTTGTTTCCTGGCAGAGCGGGGTCCCGGCACCGCGGCGCTCGGGTTTTGTTTGGGTCCTGGGAGGAGGGCCCAGGTGCCGGGGCCCGAGGTGGCGCCTCACTAGCGGGAAAGGGAGCGGGAGCACCGGCCCGGAGAGAGGTGAGGGGCTCTGCGTGGAGTGCGGGCCCGGCCAGCCCCGGCCCCGCCCCCTTCTCAGCCCCTTTCAGCCCGGAGCCCCTCTGGAATCCTACCCCGCCCCGCGGCCGGGCGGCGGGCCCACCCCGCCCCTCCGCCCGGTCCTCCCCGGCCCCACCCCCATTCCGGTGGCCTCACCTCTGACCCCGAGCCCACGCTCCCTCCCCTGCCTCTAGTGTGAGTCTGCCTCCACCCACCCCCCCCATGCCTCCAGTCCCACCCTGCCTAGGGTGAGCGCGGTCAGTGTGAGCGTCCTTCGGAGTGAAGG
The DNA here is from genome assembly GCA_004024925.1 of Scalopus aquaticus. NCBI lineage: Eukaryota > Metazoa > Chordata > Mammalia > Eulipotyphla > Talpidae > Scalopus > Scalopus aquaticus. The sequence goes on along the minus strand of PVIJ01004369.1, from coordinate 46,909 downwards.
GTCGAGAAGCCGTCCCTTGACCCCCTCCACCAACCCCACTTTAGGGCTGCTTAGGGCACCTATTACTTTCAGAGGCTCCAGTGCTCACAGGGCAAGAGATGGTTGGAAATAGACCTTTGCCCTAACTGGAATTGAACTTGTCTTTAGGTGAGCAGGTGAATTGTGTTCAGTTTCTTTGGCTCGGCAAAAGCCATACTTTTCTAGGTTTCTTCCAGACATAGAGTAGTAACAAAGGAAAAGCCAGTCCTCCCAGGGTTCGGGCAAACCACAGAAGAATGCCTGGTCGGTACTTGCGAGGGCAGAGAAGTGAAGAAAGGAAGCAGCTCATGTAAACTTCGAAACTGGGTCCTCTCCACTCTGCTCTGCTGCAGAGTAGGGAGCCAATCTAGGGACCAGAGATCCAGAACGGCCCGTCTTTCCAGGTGGCCATGTGTTGCTGTGGGCGAATCTTGGCTAGGTTTGGGAAATCTGACCTCTCTAATTATATTCTCTAATCTGTGGGTTGCAAAGATCTTAGAGTCTAGTATTTCTCAACATCGTTAAGCCACGAGTATTCCTTTTGGACCTGTAAGCGCTAGTAAAACAGCTTCCTTTCAAAAGTCGGTTAATGAAGTGTAAGTGTGGAGACAGGATACTGATTTCACTTGGCCTTTGCTGGAAGTCCACTTCTACTTTTCCTAAGCTGGAGCGAGCCTCTTGCTTCTTAGGACAGGCACTCCCTAAGAGTATTTCTCATTTATCCTGAAATGCCAAAAAAGCCTTTTCATTTTTCTCCCTCTCCTCACCCTCCATTTCCCCCCAGCTCTCAGGGCCAGAGTGGGGCAGGAGGATGCTTTCCCACCCCCACCATGGAGCTGCGCTGTGGGGGATTGCTGTTCAGTTCTCGCTTTGATTCAGGGAACCTAGCCCATGTGGAGAAGGTGGAGTCTGTGTCTAGTGATGGGGAAGGAGTAGCAGGTGGGGCATCAGCCCCTACCAGCACCATTGTTTCTTCCCCTGACTATGAATTCAACGTGTGGACCCGACCAGACTGTGCTGAGACGGAATTTGAGAATGGGAACAGGTAAGAGGAAAGAATAGAGGGTGGAGGCAGGAGAGGCGAGGGGGTACCCTGCCCCCAGACCCATGCTTCAGTTCGCCCTTTGATTACAGTTCGTACCAACACCCTTCCGCCCCGCCCCCTCCACCAGAGAGCTCTCCCCCAGTTTTGCTTGTCCAGTTCTTCCCAATATCTCTCCAGTATATAATGACCTGTCTCCCCTACTTTGGCCCTCAGGTCATGGTTTTACTTCAGTGTTCGGGGAGGAACTCCAGGCAAACTCATCAAGATCAACATCATGAACATGAACAAGCAAAGCAAACTGTACTCCCAGGGTATGGCCCCATTTGTGCGCACGCTGCCCACCCGGCCACGCTGGGAACGCATTCGAGACCGCCCCACTTTTGAGGTAAATTCTTCATGAGAAGGAAAGAAAGACCTGGGTGCCCAAATAGAGAAGGGAAAGGAAAAGCAGTTTACCCTCAATACCGAGTACGAGGCAGGCGGGCACCAGGTTTGGGTGTCGGCTTTTCCTCCAGCGCTAGCTGGAGTTCAAGATAAGCTGCTGCTTCAGGGAGCCTTGAGGAGGCTTGTCCTCTGGGAAGCCTCACAGGGCGGGAACTGGTAAATAGGAGGAGGGTGAGTTCAGTTCCTGGTGATCCCAGCAGGGTCTTGGTCTGACACCTATGGCATGTTGCCCCCTCTCCTCTGCTCCTCAGATGACAGAGACGCAATTTGTGTTATCCTTCGTTCACCGATTTGTGGAGGGCCGTGGGGCCACCACCTTCTTCGCCTTCTGCTACCCCTTCTCCTACAGTGACTGCCAGGACTTGCTGCACCAGCTCGACCAGCGCTTTCTGGAGAACCACCCTACCCATAACAGGTGCCAACCCCATTCTAACTCCCACCACACAGTTCTGGGCCAGCTGGCCACCTCTGCTAATTCTGAAACTTGTCCTTAGAGCCTTGAAGCAAAATTTCTTCCCATCTTTCTTCTGTACACAATGTGGGACTTTGATAAGTGCATTTCTGTGTGACCTTGATCTCAGGATCCCACTGTTGTCCTGTCCTCGTCCACCTGCCCAATTCCAGCATCTTACTATCCCAACTCTCCCCAGTTATCCAGAATATAGCCACAGTACTATTGCCCAGAACACCATTTTTTCTGTCCCAACAGAAGGTAATTTTCTCCATCTATGCAAAGTAATCTACCTTAGGACGCTATACCTGGGAGAAAACAGGAAAAGCCAGAATGTTTTGCATTCTGGCAGTGCAGATCTACCCAAATTCTTAGCCTCATTTAACATTGTGAAGGATGGTAAGGCCCCAAAGGTTAGGGTGAAGGACCAGATCCTATAAACTCTGGCCTTGTGACGAGGCCTACCTCCTGCCTACTGATTTTTACCCCTGTAGCCCCCTGGATACCATCTATTACCACCGGGAAATCCTTTGCTATTCTCTGGATGGACTTCGTGTAGATCTGCTAACAATCAGTTCCTGCCATGGACTTCAAGAAGATCGAGAGCCCCGTCTGGAGCAGCTGTTTCCTGATATCGGCACCCCCCGACCATTTTGTTTCACAGGCAAGAGGGTGAGTGAGAGTAACATATCGGCGGTGTCTTGGCGTTGCCCTGGCTCCAGCACTGCGGTAGTAGAAGGCCATGCGGCCTCTACGCATCTTGGACACTGGCCTCAGCCTGCAGTGAGGCAAGCCTGACAATTCCGCTCCACTTGCAGACTCAGCCAGCTGGAAACCCAGGGCTACTCCTGCCTACCCACACCCCTCAGTCTACTGTTGGAGTAAAACTACAGAGTAACTGACCTGATGACTGCTCTCCTCTCTACCTCAGATATTCTTCCTAAGCAGTAGGGTACACCCTGGGGAGACGCCATCGAGCTTTGTCTTCAATGGCTTTCTGGATTTCATCCTTCGACCTGATGACCCCCGGGCCCAAACCCTACGTCGCCTCTTTGTCTTTAAGCTGATTCCCATGTTGAACCCCGATGGTGTGGTCAGGGGTCACTACCGGTAAGAACCCTCCTCAGCCTTTCTGGGTTGGTCCCAGTCTCCCTCATGCCCTGCATCGCAGTGAAATGTCATGAGCCTCTTCTCTCACTTCTCCTGTATTCCCAGTCCTTCTGTACCCTAACAAGGGCGAGCCCATCTAATCACGGGTCCAGTGACCTGAGAAGGAACGTGATCTCCTTCAGTGGCTCTTTCTGGAAGGAGCAGAACTAGAATATATGCAGGTCCCTCCGTAGGTTTCTGCCATAGGAGTGAAGCAGATCAGGAGAGGGCCTGTTCCCAATTCTTTTCCTTCATGCAAAGCCCAGCCTCTCATTTTCTAAGTCAGTTTCCCAGTCTCCTTCACTGGTTCCATCTCCAGCCCCTGCTTTGGCCCTTCCCCTCCTACAGCACAGACTCACGTGGAGTGAATCTGAACCGTCAGTACCTGAAGCCCGACGCGGTCCTGCACCCGGCCATCTACGGGGCTAAAGCTGTGCTTCTCTACCACCACGTGCACTCCCGGCTCAACCCCCAGGCCTCCCCTGAGCACCAGCAGAGTTCCCATCTCCCTCCTGATGCTCCCCTTTCTGACCTTGAGAAAGCCAGCAATCTCCAAAATGAAGCTCACCTGGGGCGCTCACCTGCCGGGGACAGCCCAGAGGCCTGGGCGCAGACCCGGTCGGCAGAACAGAAACTTGACAGTGTGTGGGTTGTGCCGCAACAGTCCACTGTGGAGCAGCCAGCCCCCGACACCATCCCCCCCAAAGAGAGCGGTGTGGCTTACTACGTGGACCTGCATGGGCACGCTTCCAAAAGGGGCTGCTTCATGTACGGCAACAGCTTCAGTGATGAGAGCACCCAGGTAGGAATGCAAGGACTGTCCCGTGAGTGTGCGAGCGTTCAGGTTAGGAGACAAAAGACGGTGAACAGGGAAGGTGGCTCTTGGCAGGGAGACCTGCCACTGCGAGAGGAGACCACCTCTGAATAACCTTCACAGGGCCAAGGGGGACGCACCGGGGCCTCTGATCTCTGTCACTGCGTCATTACCTTTGAAAGGTCAAGCTGATCCTCTTCCCTGGAGTTTGGGAAGCTGGGGGAGAAGGGAAGGTTCGTATTACTGGAGAAGCAGCTGAGAGCTTAAAAGTAGGTAGAATTGTACTTTCCTACAGCTGGGAATAATGTGAGACATTCAGTGAGAAGTAGGGAGACGCTGGCTACGCTGATGGCCGTGACACTTACTGCCTCACGTCGAGTCACGCGGCCCCACGTGTGCCATCTCTTCCTTGCCCCGTCCCTTCTCTCTCCGCCCCTCCTGAGTTGCCTTTTCCTCCTCCAAACAGGTGGAAAATATGCTGTATCCCAAGCTCATCTCCCTGAACTCAGCACACTTCGATTTCCAGGGCTGCAATTTCTCAGAAAAGAACATGTATGCCCGCGACCGCAGAGACGGCCAGTCGAAGGAGGGGAGCGGCCGGGTTGCAATCTACAAAGCCTCAGGGATAATCCACAGGTTGGGAGGCAGCTGGGCTACAAGTGATGCAATAACTTCCCTAAGGAAAACAAGACCCTGTCTCGGGTGCTTGCGGAGCAAGGGACAGGCCTCAGGCTCTTGAGCCTGGGACTCTGCCTCCTTGTTGCTTCATGAGTGTATGCAGTAGGGCAGTTGCTAGTTGCGGGGACTTCATCTTTGCCTCCATTTTGTCGCAAGGGATTACTTCTTGGACCGCCCGTGCTGTCCTGCGACTGTGCTGGCGCTGCCCAGGCAGGGCTCTGATAACGATCTCTCTGTCTTAGCTACACACTTGAATGCAACTACAACACTGGACGCTCGGTCAACAGCATCCCTGCCGCCTGCCATGACAATGGGCGTGCCAGCCCCCCGCCCCCACCAGCCTTCCCCTCCAGATACACTGTGGAGCTGTTTGAGCAGGTATGAAGAACTGGGACAAGTGGGGGGAGGGGGAAGCTCAAATTCTGGAAAGGCCTTCACACCTGTTGCGTGAGTAAGTCCTCTGAGGAGAAGCTTCGCACTTTGGGATTTCCCTCTGTTGACAGGCACAGGCCTCTCACTATAATGGTTTCGAGGGGACACCTGAACATGCGTTCTTTCTGACCCTCCACTACCGAGCAACCCTAGTCCAGCTGAGTCCGATCCTTTGCCTCTGAGCTTGGATTCCATTGCCTGAGTTTACTCGCTCTTAGGCTTCCAGGCACCCCCTTCACAGTGGTCTGGGTGTCCCAGGCGCACAGGAGTAGAGAACCATGGGTGATAGAGGAGACCCAAACTCCTTCTCCTAGGAAAATTCCTTCCTGGTGCCGGCCAGCGCACACACACACCCAATTCATAATTGATGAGGGCCCCCAAGTAAGCCAAAGTTTAGGGAACAGCTCAAAATCGATCTGTGATAAACAGCCCAGGTATAAAATTTGAGCCCCACCCCACCCCAGCAGTCCAGGTTGGAAGACCAAGGTGCTGAGCCAAGCTGGGCCCCCCCACAGGTGGGGCGAGCCATGGCCATTGCAGCACTGGACATGGCCGAGTGCAACCCGTGGCCGCGAATTGTGCTGTCAGAGCACAGCAGCCTCACCAACCTCCGGGCCTGGATGCTGAAACACGTGCGCAACAGCCGCGGCCTGAGCAGCACTGTGAACATGGGTGTCAGCAAGAAGAGGGGCTCTCGAACGCCACCCAAAAGTAACAAGTAAGACAGCGGAGGGGGAGGGCGGGTATGAAAGTGGCACAGCGCTCTAGAGCAGGCGTTCCAAGGAATTGTCATCCCTCCCCTCATCCCAAAAGTAGCACACGATATAAATGCTTCCAGGGTAAATTAAAATTAGTAAGTTTAGTTCGTTTTCTGAGATGGGATCCTTTTCCCTTTCACCTGGAGCTGTGTACTTCCTAGATAGTGAAAATCAGGCTTGGAACTCCGTATTCCGGAGCCCTGCACAAAGTGTAGTTGTGGTGAGAGTGGGGGGCAGGTCTCCCCATTCACAAATATAATTGTAAGTAACTGACTGAGGGGGGGTCCTTGAGGCAGCACCCAGCCTGTAAAGCAGAAATCCATTGGGAGTTAAGGCTGTTGGGGTAGCCTAGTACATTTTCTGGGAGCCTGGCGGTATGAATAAGGGCTTGTAGACATTCTGAGACCAGGAGGTACGCCCCAAGTTAGACACTTCATGCAGGAACATTAATTCCTCCCTTCCCCTTGGAATGAGTCCCTAAGGCTTTTCACACTAAAGGTGAAACTTGGCTGAACATAAGACCTTGGAGAAAGACATTGGCCCAGGGCTAACTGGCACCTACTTCTTTGCAGTGGATTGCCCGTTTCCTGCTCTGAAAATACCTTGAGTCGCACACGAAGTTTTAGCACTGGCACAAGTGCTGGTGGCAGCAGCAGCAGCCAACAAAATTCTCCACAGATGAAGAACTCCCCCAGCTTTCCTTTTCATGGCAGCCGGCCTACAGGGCTGCCAGGCCTGGGCTCTAGCACCCAAAAGGTCAGCCACAGGGTGCTGGGCCCCGTCAGAGGTAAGCCAGTCTGGGATCCCCTGCAACAGGTGTTCAGTTGTTTGGGGCATTGCTGGGGCAAGTGAGAGCTTGCAGATATACACTTGGTCTGGGACCAAGGGGCGAATCAATAAAACTAGTCTCTAGCAGAACCTGCAGCCTCTCCTGCGATGTTGGTGTTTCCGGCCGCGTGAGCTCCGGGGTGGTATCGTGCGTGGCAGAGGCAGGAGTCCTGGGTGTGCGGGCTTCTCTGCTGGGATGCAGGGAAACTTCCAAGGATGAAACATTCACCCAAGCAGGCCCACACTGAGAAATGGAGCCTCTACGTGAAGGACAGTGGCAGGCCGTCCTGTTGGAATAGTGTAAGGAGGAATGTTTTCACAGCCCAAGTTAGGCTGAAAATTGTTCCCAGCTTCAGAGCCTATTCAGAAAGTGGTATCAGAAAGATCCCAGCTCTTCAAGGAAAAATGAAATAACTAAAGCTTCTGTTCCCTGCATGTAAGATGGGGCCGTCTGGCCCCTCCCAACAGTGGCCAATTGTTTTAACTGTACATCAGTGTCTCTAAAATTTGCTCAGTGAGGCCCTGCCTGATGAGAGGGTCTGTGTCAAAATGTGTACCAGAAGCAGATGGGTCTTTGGGGAGAAAGAAAAGGGAGGGGCTGCAGAGCTATCCCGTGGGAGTGACTTTGACTGTGGTAGGGAGATTGTTGCAGCCCTGCTTCTGGAAACACACTACCCCTAAATCAGTATTATGGTGGCTTCTGAGCTGGGGGAATCTTGCCGGCATATGGAGGCTTAAACACTGGCGCTAAGAGCTTTACTGGTGTAAAGCTGCACTTGTCCTTGGTAGCACTTCCCTGCTACTCAGCTTTCAACAAAGCTCTCGGTACAAACCTGAAACCTCACTGGGTCGGCAGCTCTGTCAGTCTCCCTGCCTCGGGAGACAGTGGTGCCACCAGCTCTGCCAGGAAGGTGCTCTCCTCCTGCTGTGCACGCAGTTCCTGCTTATATTCCAGGCGCTCTTGTTTGAGATTCTGTCTCACTGGGAAAGGACACTTTTGCACACTGTGCTTGAGAGTATTAAAGTAATAATGATACCTTATATTTAATAAGGTTTATATAGCATTAACCAGTGAATAGTATCACATATATATTTCATCTCATCCTAATGAGGACCCGTTGGGGAAGATGGTATTTCCATTTTTGTGATGAGGAAACAGCGGTGGCTTAGGGTGATTTGTCCAAAATTGCACAAGGGATTAAGTGACAGTTATTGAAACTTACTATTCAAATTTCTTCTAATTTCTTTTCCTTATTGTTGTTGGCATTTTTTGGTCAGCCTCTCATACCTTGTAACTCCTATAGTTCTTGGAAAGGAACATCAGCATCTTAAGAGTCCTTTTCTCTGGCTACAAAAGAGAAATAGCAAAGAACCTTTTCTACTTTCTCACTGGAGAATTCTAGGCAGTTTTAAATTAGTATACTATTAACATTTACCATCCAGCCCCCAATACAGCGTGTTGTATTAAGTTCCTTGAGCGAGGGGCATGTATTCTGTTTATTTCCCAAGATAACTAACATAAAATAGTCATAGTCAATACTGAGTAATTCCTGATCGAACGACTTGAAATTTACTAGAGGACACAGGACAGCAAAACCACCATAAAAACACAATTAGAAACCTCCAGAGTCTGATCTAGGGAGCCACTGTTGTAGATAAACAGAGTAATGAGCCAGAGGACATTTAGTTTAGAAATGGTTTTGAGAAGAAGGCTGTGGGATATGACAGCCCAGCCCAGGTCTAAATGGGCACAGTGGACAAACGCAAGGAGACCAGCTGGCTTAAAAGGCCAATTCTTCACTACAAAAATTAAGTGAAGAAAGGTGGAAGAAATTTCAGTGTCTTGAAAACAAAGATAATGTATTAACTTAAATGTACAGCCAGCCCTCCATAACCCCAGGTTGCACGTCTGCAGATTCAACCAATCACAGGTAGAACTACGCGCCATGTAACGAATGACCCCTACGCTGGTAGATGTGTAGTGAGCAAGTACAGAAACAATTGTCATTGCTTCTAAATAATAAAGTGTAGTAACTACTTATATTGTGTTAGGAATTTTAAGTAATCTAGAAATGATTTGAAGCATACAGATGGATGTCCATAGTTTATACGCCACATTTAGATGCACTTTTGTCTTCCAAGATAGGAAAACACAACCCCCCCATCTCATAAATCTAACTATCAAGCAGCTATTACTTTCTACACCCAAGGTTTGGATTGTGATTTGACAAAGGATTTTTTTTTTTTAAACTTGTGAATTTATACAAAATTTCCCACTAATGTGTAAAAATTGTATCACATTTAACTATGCTTACTTAATGACAATTCTTTATTAACTAGAACAAATCATTAGAATGGACGACCCAGAAAATAGTTAGGCATCCCAGCCAGGACTTTAAGGCACAGGTTAAGGGAACTAGTCTGACAGGTTCTGTCCCTAGGCTAGGATGACACTTTAGAAAACCAGTCAGTGACCAGTTGTCCTGGACAGGAGGCTGGGAAAGGGTTGAGTCTTGACATCCAGCAATCCCAGCCATAGTGCCAAGGTCGTCAGTACCTTGTTCTTTTCTGCTGCAAAAACAGGCACTAAGAGCCCCTTCCCAGACCTGTAGTCAGGCTCAGAAGCAGACAGCACCATCAGCAGCTGCTGCTGCAGAGAAGGGAAAGGTCCACGGGGCACAGCTAATACAATCATAGAGTGAGGGAGCACAAAACCAGCAAGGTACTGGGTGCAGAAGTATGCAAATAGAGGAGGGCCTGCCCGAGAGGGCAGCCTCTCCTCTGGTTATGTATTGATGAAAGCAAAGGGAGACCAGTGAGGTGCCCAGGAGACACAATTTAAGAAGGCAAGAGTCTCCTTAAAATGTGCACTTTGGGTCTCACCTGCCTCATCCCAGTCTAGCCCCAATCCCAGCAAGTCTCCCTCAGTAACTGAAATGTGTTCCCTGGCCCTCCAGCCTACCCAATGCAGCACTGGTGTAAAAGGGACTTAAATGTAACGGCGGGCACCTTACCTGTCATCTTAATACCACCACTCTCACTCCCCCTGACTGCCAACTCTGGCACTTAAACCTGAGGTTACCAAAATCTTTTCCTGGCCTCTGTGATGTCTTGGCTCAGCAGGGAGGCCACCTTTTATAAAGCAGTCCAGTGGTGACTGACAGGACATAGGAACTGTTCCCTCCTCCCCCCAATTACTTAATTTTTCTACTGCAAACAAAAAATGCATGTTAAATAACTTAAAATTTATCTGATGGCAGGAAATGTCTCCTGACACACCTACTTATTCCCTTAGCATTGTGCCTGGCATTTATTAAGTGATCAGCAAATATTTGCTGGGTGAATAAAAGGCAAGAAGTTGGGAGCCAAATCTGCATAGCCTCACCACTCAGAAGGGCATAAATCAGGTCTGCAAACACCCCCCAAGGATTCAATAAGATCTGGGGTGCTATAGGTAGGAACAGTTCTAAATGTATATAGGGCGGATGATGTAGGACCTAGGGACAAGTGAGAGACGAGCTCCTCTAAATAGTAAGGCCTCAGACTATCCACTCAGTGATGAGGTCTGTCTAGCTCTACCTCACAGACCTTTGCCCATGACTATCTTGCCACTCCGAGTAGAATCCGTAGGTGATTATCATAAAATATCAAGTCAATGCCTCTAGAAGCAGAACCGATCGCTTATCACTCTTGTACCCAAACTTAAGCTGCTTTTTCAGACCCCAAAAATAATAGTTGTGGCTCCTCACTTTAATTCTTGTCTCAGTGGGCACCAAGCAGGCCTGAAGCCAAAAATCCAAACATGAAAAACCGGGCTGTATGCTCACAATGCCAAGTTTACAGGCAGACTCAGCCAGGTTTTGAGCCAGTCATTTAAATGTGGTCTTTAGTTAAATGCTTTATACTTTCCACTTCATGCCTCTTTCCTGGACCAGACCTTGTCTGGTCCTGAAACTAATTAGGGACAGGATCCCTAGTTTAGCCTTAACATCTTTCCCATGATCCCTGCATTTCACATTGAAGTTATTTTATCATTTGCCTATTTTGCTTCTTATCTTCCTTAAATGTTAATTTCTGACTAGAACCTATAAATGTTCCAAAGGCTTTCACCCTTTCTCACTTATTCTTTCCTCGAGTGGGGATGAGGTTTATCCATTAATATGACTTCAACATGACTCTATGAGTAAATATTTCTCAGATCATCTAGAAACTAGTTCCTTCTTTATCAAGTTCTTATTTCTGCCTACTGTTCACTGCCAATTGGACATTTATTTTAAATTTTTTTTTAAAGATTTATTTATGCATACAAGAGCTAGGGTGTAGGCCAGAGGTGTTGGGTGGGGGTTTGAGTGGATTCACTAGAAACCGAGTGGGGAGCAGAACAGGCGGATCTACTGAAGTACACTGCTGAGGGGAGCAGCAGGCAAGACAGGAGAGATCTGCTGTGCCATGTGGGTTAGCTCCCAGGCTGGGGATCAAACTTGTGCTGCAGATAGCTTCAGAGTGCTGAGACTTAAACCCTTGTGCCACCAGGGAGGCCCCAGTTGGACATTTTAACCAAAGATTTACCCAGGTCTGGGCTTGATAGTAGCTCTAAGTCAACAGTGGTAGATAGCATTTCAGGTTATTTGACTGTGGCCATAAATCTGACTTCTGTTGTCTCACTGGCATCACAGTGCTTATTTACGAGCCAAGTGCACAAAGAACAGTGAAGAAAGGAGAATAATTAATTCTGCCTGTAATGGTCAAGGAAACGGACGCTGAGAGGGCATGTGTATGAGGGGTATGTAAGACGCCCAAGATGCACTAGGAGGAGGAACAGATACTGCAGAGCAGGCACACGGCTGGTAGCCACAGGAGCTGCAGCGGCGGGGTAAAGGGTCGGGCCAGCGGCCTACTGAGGATGTAGAGACTGGAACCCCAGCAGGCAGGGCTTTGAATGCCATGTCAAGAGGTTTGGACTTTTAAAATCCTTCAGTATCTCCCCCTTGCCTGAACCAAAGTCTGTGTTTTGGAATAACCGCTGGCACCTTTGAGAAAGATAGATGGTAAAAAAGACTAGTGGGGATTTTTTTCAGAAGCCAAATGAGAAATAAACACATGTATCTGGGCATTGACCATGACACAGGAGAATAAAAGGAGAAATTCAAGTGAAAGCAGAGACAGAATTATCAAAACTTGGTTAGATACAAATCTAAATATGAAGGTGGAGTCAGGTTTCTAACAGATTCTTCACCAAGATAGGGAGAACAAAGGGTGGGAGAAATGAGTTTTGTTAGGATGACGAGAGCCTGCCAGGTAGAAATGTCCAGTGGACAATTAAAACTGCAGTTCAGGAGCAAAGGGATAGAAGTCTGGGGAGTTTAGAGTGCCAAGAACAGAAAGGTGAGGGAATGCTGACTTCTGAAGGGGCAGGAAAAGCAGTTGAAGAGGAAGTTAGAGAAGAACCTAGGAAAGCTGTTTTAGAAGGCAAGCTCAGGAACTTATTTGTCAGAGGAATGAACTGGTGGATAAGTAGGTTGGTTAGCTACAGAGAAGCGAAGCAGGCGGGCCAGCTGAGAGCTGGATAACTGGAGTAACTATGAGAGTTATTTTACATAACTAGCTCATTAGTGGGAGCAGAAGAGTGTTACTTTAGACGAGGGACACTGGTGTGATGAAAAGGTTGAAAGGCAGGCACTTCGGACCAAGGGGAGCCAGTGGGACAGTGGCACGACAGTGCCTCATTTGCCTTTTTACCTGCTTGTGTCATTCTGCTCAGAGCCCCGAAGCCAGGATAGGAGACGGCGGCAGCAGCCACTGACGCATCGCCCTACTTCAAGCAGCCTGGTCCCAGCCCCAACCCCCGCTATTTCTGGTCCAGCCTCCTCACGAAACATGGGCTCCTGCCTACTGCCCAACTCACTCAGCATAACAGGTCTGTACCCACTGTCACTGAAGTCTGGGTTCGCCAACCTCCTTCCTTCCCGACTACCCAAGGTGTTAAACCAGGCTCCTGACTGAGCTTGAAGAAATCCCTTCAGCTACGCTGCCACCTGACCTGGACTTCCTTCTTGACTTGGTGTAATGCAGGTCACGCCAGGCCAGGGCCAGAGTTATCCTCCTGGATTACCCTAACTCCCTGCCCCCACTGCCCTGTACAGAAGCTGGAATTCAATGAACATCTTTGTATAATAAAATAATAGTGACCACTTACTGAGCGTTTACTATGTGCCAGACATTGCTCTAAGCATTCTCTCATCTAATCCCCATTTTCACAGTTGAGGAACCTGAGGTCTTCCTGCTTGCTACTTAGTCAAGCTTCCTGACTTCAGGAACTGGCCAACCTTTTAGACAAACCTGAGAATAAAAAAAAGCACAGAGCTTTCACCTGTGATCACTGCAAATATTGTGTGACCAAAGGCTCTTGTCTGCTCTTTGGAGTTAGAGACCCATCTGTGTAAAGGACTGGAGGGGAACAACTGATCAGACTCGTTTCACTTCTTCTACCTCCCTCAGAGCCCGCTGCACCCATCTGTTTACACTCACTCCAGTGGGTAGCCCGCTGCCCCCCAGTGGAGGGTACTGCTGACACAACCCTTGAATGCCTGCACCTCTGAGTGGAATAGCTCTATGGTCTCTACCTTTACAGAGATCAGCTCGAGTGGGTTCTGACTCAGGCTCCCAGCTGCTGCTGCACTCCTTGGACTGGATTACAGCATGCTGTGCTTCTCAACCAGGGGCGATTTTGCCCCCCCAGGGGACATTTCTCAATGGAGATATTTCTGGTGATTATAATGGTGAAGCTAAGGGAAGAAACAGCAACTAATGGCAGAGGCCAGGGATGCTGCTAAACATCCTCCAATGCCCTAGACAGCCCCTGAGACAAAGAATTACCCAGCCAAACCATCAGCAGTGCCAAGACCGATCTCGAAGTTTTTACTCTTCTTCATTGCCCCTACCCTGATGTCAGTTTCCTTTGTTCCTTAGGGAGCAGCTGCTCATTCCTATCCTCAGGGGACAAGCCAGAGGCTGTCATGGTGATTGGGAAAGGTCTGCTAGGGACTGGTGCTCGGATCCCCTGTATCAGGACCCGACTACAGGTAACATTTGGTGGTCTTCCCTGGTCCCCAGCTAACAGCTGTGGCAGAGCCCACAGCTCTGGTAGCGGGAGGGAACATGCCCAGCGCTGCTTTACAACCTCTCCCAGCCACATCAAGAGCCGTCTGGTGCCTGACTCCAGTGCCCCCTTCCCTTCAGCCAGGTCTCTTGCTTGCTTCCAACCCATGTCCCTGCCAGTTATACCCCACCCTCAGCCTGCTAGCTTTGCCTTCCCCTCCCCTTAGCTTCTCCTCTCTTTCTGCCCAGACCTGCCCGAGGAGAGTTCCCGCCAGAAGGGGTCCCGGATTCCCCAGGTAACACATGTGGCTGCTGCTCCTAGGAACAGCTACATATCCAATTCTGATTCAGTCCAGATCCCTATGCTAGGTTGGCTACCTTTGGGTATAGGCAGAAACTGACTATATGGGTAAAGCTTAAGCTGCTCTGGCAGGGGCTGAGGCAACAGGCAGAGGCTCTGAGGGAGGCCTACCAATCCTCCAACATCTTTCCACAGTGCTGTTCTAGTCAGCCACACCTGATCCTGAGGTTAAATCCTGGATCCTTTTGCTTTCTCTAGTTAAGCAAGACTTGGGAGTGTACAGTCATAGACGAACCCAGGAATTCTGTTGTTCTACCTTACTCTCTCAGCTAGGGACAATGACCAGAAATTAAAGATTTCAGTTCCTGTGTCTACCCCTTTACTACACTTTTCGCATGCAAATTCCAGAAGCAAACCTAGAGGCAATAAAGTTCATAGAAGAATCCAGCCTCTTAGCTTACCCCATGTCCACACAGGCTAGGCCCAGGCTGGGCCGGGGCTCACCGCCGACTTGCAGAGGGATGAGAGGCTCTTCGGGCCCCCCATCCCCAATTCCCGGGACCAGGGAAAGCAGTGAGCTGGAGCCGGAACCCTGCTCTGCACCAGGGTGAGCACAGAGTTCAGTCCCTTGCCCCACCTCTCACTTCCAGCCCCTCATTCCCATTTCTGCCTTTCAGGACCATTTTCTTCCTTCCCTGTTCTCTTTGACCCAAAGGACTAAATGTACTTTGAGAATCTAGTCCCTGATTTTTTTTCCCTATCTTGGCCTCAATCTTTACTTTAGTGGTTAAGAAAACAACTTCAAGTTCAAGCCTAAGGCCTAGGAGCTGGCTGGTTCCAGCATCAGACCACAGAGCAATACTCAACCTGCCCATCCTTTACCCATCTCACCTGTCATCTCCCAGTCCCTGGGTAAAAGATCAGAAGAGGGGCAGAGTTTCCACAACCCTGATTCCTCTTTCTTCTCTTGCAGGCTGCCTCAGGCCGGGCCCCCACGGCCCCACTCTGCCCCTGCCTTTTCCCCTCTTTCTTGTATTCCCTCTGAATCCCAGTCCCGGATTTGTTACACTGGGGGGCCCTTGGGCCAAACTGAGGTTTGTTTTGTCCCTAAGTCTCCCCATTTTGCTGCGTCTCCCCGGGTCTGATGCCTGGACCTTCCTGCCTAGGATATAATCCCAAGATGGGAAACAGGGAGAAATGTGCTAGTCTCCTCCCTCAGCTGCTGATTCCATGTGACAACCGAACCTCCTTGGAATGCCAGTCACATCATTCTGGGGCACTGCAGAACACCACCTTGAGACAGGACAAAGCAGGGACCTACCACCCCTTCCCTCCCTTCACAGCACAAGATTTTGGGACCACAAAAAAATATATCTATATTTTTATATTGGGTGGGGAGTAGAAAAAAAAGCAGCCCCTATACTGGGCCCTACTCAGTGGCAGCTTCTTGTTCCATAGGATTAAGGAAGACTTTGAGGAAATAAAAGTTGTTTGGAAAAATCCAGGTGTAGTTGCTTTGTATGTTGTGATGGGTAGAAGGGATGAAGTGAAGTGTGAAGGCCCCTCACACCCTCCATCTTGCCTCAGACTATGTCCTGGAACCCTAGAAAAAAGGGGGAAAGATCTGAGGTAAGGAAAATGCTGCATCTTTGCTCTGGGGAAATCCTTCAGGAATCCACTCCCATCCAGCCTGTTCCCCCTTCACATTTTTGACACTTAAGAAAGGGCTCCAAGCCCTTCTCCCACCACCCCACCTTTCTTCTCCATCTACAGTAGCGAACCCCTAAATCAGTGCCCTGGCATGAACATGGAAATTCTTTATCTTCACGCCCCCTCACCAGAAAATTTGGTGCCTAAATAAAAGCCTAAACCTTGGGAGAATGGGGACTATTTAAGTCACTGGCCCATAATCTCAGATTTGGATGGCCTCCTCAATGCCTTCATTCCTACCAGTATCAGTGCCTCCTTGAAGCCACACCCCCAACTTGGGCATCTGGGAGCCACATAAAAAAGGGACAAAGGGGGATTGAGAATCCCACTACCATTCTAGCAGGGAGCAGTTTAAGGAGGAGAAGGGCACTGCAAGGCGGACAGTCTGCGGGTAAAGGAGCTCAGTTCTGAATTGTGTCACACTTGATCCGACACTTTCTGATCTGAAGTTTCGAACCCTGCCGCCCCTGGCGCGGCCTCGCCACTCCACTCTCCGGGGCGCTACGACCCGGGCCGTTACCTGGGGCGGAGAAAGCGCCACTTTCATTCCTGTTTCTTGGGGTTGTTGACAGCCACGTAGTGATAGAGAACGACAAGCAGGAAGAGCGACACGCCCAGCATGTTGGCGAAGATGGCGAGCTGCACGTCTGTGATCATCCTGCGGGGAAGAGGACGCACTGAGCCTCGGCCGACGCACTCCTAGCCCAGGCCGGGACCGTTCTCGCTCCCCGGACCAGCCACCGCCGACCGGCGGGTGGACCGCGCCTGCGTGTCGCTCACCTGACCGGCTGGGCTCGGCTCCGACGCGGTGTGCGCACCAGCTCGAGGTAGCAAGCCTGGGCCGGAAGTTTGGAGCGCCAGCTCACTCCCCAGCCAGTCACTTCCGGCCGTGCGACCCGGTCGGAATGGCCCCTCTAGCCCCGCCGTCTCGCCTGCTCCGCGGGCGCACTCGTCGGGGGCGGGGTCGGGGGCGGCGCTGCGCAGGGACGGGCCGCGGCGGGGAGCGGGCGCGCGCTTTGATCCCGGCGCTGAGCAGCTGGCGGCCCGGGGCGCGAAATGCAGCGCAGTGTCCGTCTCCCCGGAGCCGAGGAGTGGCTGGACGAGGGTGCGCGGCAGGGCCGGGTGGAAGGCGCGGCCTGACCCCTAAACTCCGACCCTCCTTCCTGCCTCGGCCCCCCGCGCTGCTGCCTACCCTTCGCTTCCCGGCCCGGCCCTACCAGGTGCTTCCTTTGGGCCCTGCCCTCAGGGTCCCCTCCCTGGCCCGGGCTGCGGGGAGGAGGGTGGGGGATGATGCGGAATGGGGACAGGGCTGGGCCAGGGGGGGTGCTCCTCTCCTCGGCGCCAGGCTTTCTGCCCCACATCCCACCAAGTACAGCCATCCTGGCTGTGATCTGACCAGTGCCTCGCTTACCCAGGCTCCTTCACTCCACCCCAGCCTCGGAGGTGGGCGTCGGAAGTAGGGCGGACCCTCCCGGAATCAAAACCCAAACTGTGGGACTTTGGCCAAGTGGGAAATCACCCCCCGGATGTGAGGGAGGAGAAAGGGGAGGAAGGGCTGGGACTAGCAGGAGGGGTAGTGGGTTCGGAGCAGAGTGTGTTGCCCAAGGGGGGAAAAAAAAGAATAAACTGTGGATAGATGTGTGAGGGTCTCTGGTGAGCAGGGACTCACGGACTACAACTCTCTGCCCGGACAAACGTACTCCCCGCCTCTCCCCATGCCTGCCCCAGCTTCACCATAAAAGGGAACAGCATTGAGCCAGTCTGGGATGGGACAGGGTGGGGGCAGGGCTGCTGCTCTGGAGCTGTCAGGGGTAATGGAAGCCAGTTGCTTTGCGGTAGAGGGGGGCGAGGGCTCAGGGGACGCCTCTGCTTCCCTGAGCCAAAGAAAACTAGAGGAGCTGCTAAGGGACTGGAACAGCTGGGTCAGGGGACCAGCTTGCCTCTGGGAGCACAGTGATGTACTTGCTCTGGCTCAAAGTGCCCCCTGGCCTGGTACCATCAGCAGTGTGTCCTTGGTGCGCCAGCCCCTGACCTCTCAGTGCAGTCTCTGCCTTTAGTAATCAGCCATTCCCCTGACCTCCCCCACTTCACCCCTAGTGTTTCCCAGAAGTTTCCTATTTAGAATCCCTTACCCATGTCCCCCCCATGTAATAGTGAAACCCAGACATACACTCCCTCATGAGTCCCAGGTCTAGGCCTTAAAGGATTACACACATGCTTTGTGTCTCCTGGAAATGTGTAGCCAATCCAAGCCCAACCAGACTCTTAGGTCTACTGTTAAAACAGATCTAGAGCTCTAGACCCAGACCCTCGAGAGCAGACCTTTAGAATACAGCTGTCTTAAGGAAAGGTCCTGGAAGTGCTTCCAATTTCGAAGGCTGTCCTGAAACCAGCTGACCAGGTGCAAGGTATCCTGGGCTGTCAGAGCTGAAGGGGATCCTCAAATCATTTTGTAAAGAAGGAAACAGGCGCAGACGGCCACTGATTTGACCAAAGTTCTACAGCTGGTGAGAGACCATGTTACCTGATTTTTCCTCTATTCCATGCACCGTGTTAGTATGTGGGCTCAGTATGTTGTCCTAGGGCCAGAGACAAGCGGGAAAGGATTGTTTTAGAAGCACCTAGAAATGTCCTTCACAGAACTTCCTGTGCCTAGGTCAGCGAGTGTTTATCAGCCTTAAAGTGGTCATTGGCCTAGCGTCTAGAGAGAACTGAAATAAAAAATGGTCTCCAGGACTAAACTAGACTTAGCTAAGAGCTAACAAAGCTTAGGTGGAAAAGTATGTGGGAAATGAGACAAGCAAAACCTTGTCCTGGAGGGAGGTGGGGGATGGGCACACGTGGAGAGTAATCTCTGTGACTAGTGTGACATTTTCAAGAAGACATGAAGTCAGGATTAGGCTCAGGAGAGAAACACAAGACCTGAGAAAAGGGAACTGAGCCCTGACTCCCGGAAGACTGGCTCCTAGATTACCTGTGGGAAGGCTGGAAGGTGCTAAAATTCAACTGAGTAAATTTAAAAGATCTTATTGGCTTTATTTGAGGATTCATGAGTAGGACAGCATCCCATCTAGCACAAAGAAAGAAGCACAGAGGAGCTGTACTAAATGAGAAACTTTTATAGGCAGAAAGGAACAGACGCAAAGAAGCTATAGTAGCAAAAAGTGGGTTGGTTATGGCAAGGGCAGTTTCCTTTAGGGGAGGGGAGGGGCCTAGCAGGTAGGTGACCTCATTAATGCTGATCAGGTGATTCTTGATTGACTGATTGAAGATTCTGTTTCTGGGAGGGGCCAAAAGTATAATTAGGTCTCAGTTTGGTGACAATAGGGATTAGCAGAAGTGACTCCATTTTGGGCCTATGGTCTTGTTTTTAACAAAGGAAAAGATACGCATTTGAGCAGTAATGGACTTTTCCTAAGGAGTCCCCACAAGCTAGACTTCCCATCTGGGTTTACATAATCCAAAGTCTAATTCATAATATTCCCCTTTTGTTCTTCCCAACACTCAGTCCTCTATCAGAGGATGTTAGACATAAATGCTCCTTAATTGCTGGTGCTTACTCGCTGTCCTGGTCCCAGGCACATGAGCTCGCGGCTTAGAGGTGGTTGAATGAATGAATAAGTTGCATAGTAGAGCCACGATTTCCCATTGGCACTAGAACCTTGGAAATCCCCCATCTTGGAAAGGTTACAAAACAGATCTTGTCGTCATGCCCCAAGGACTTGGAATTTTTGGGCCACAGGAATTCTCTTGCCAATGCTTTGGAAATTTGTGGCACTGCCCCACTGGCCCCTAGCACCGCCACCATCGGCCCTGCGCTCTCTCTTAACCTTGATCTCCACCGGAGGCTGCTTGCCCAACACCTCAGCCCTCCCTAGTGGACCCAGGGCCACTGGTTTATTTGAGATCTCACAAACGTCCTTGTCAGCCTACGTCTGGCTCCTGATTACAGAAATAAATGGAATGCAGCCTGCTACAACTGTATTTCAAAGCCAACATTTTTGATTCGACACACTTGAAATATACAACAGATTTTTAAATGTAAAGGGGCAGGCAAAAAAGTAGGTGACAACTGGGAAGTGACAAGATGGCTGGGACAACTTCAGGTTGCCAGAGACAACTGTAGGGACTGAAGAGGGGGAGAAGCAGAGAAAGAAAACCCCTAGTAGCAGCTAGAGCAGCCAGGAGGGGAAGTAAGTTGGCTTGCTGCATGGGCCAGGGCCAGGGCCAGGGCCTAGAATTAATGCAGAGGCAGGGACAAAGCTGGAACCTCCCACTGCCAGACTTGTAGTCAGCATCTTCTATGGGCAGATGTGCCATCAGTCTTCCCCTGTGCTCATCCTCAGGCCTTACGAGGCAGCCACAAATTTCCATTTCTGTTAGTTTCAAAATTTACTTTCACCGCCCTATCTTTTTGCCAACATTTCTCCCAGGCATCAGGGTCTGGGCCATAGCGGCAGATCAGATAGAGGCAAACCCAGATCACTCAGCCACAGTGAAGGTTTGGTGGTGTCCATTCTCATGGTTTCCAACTCTTGCCCTGCAAGTGGTTCCCTGAATTGAGACCGTGCTCCCACCCGCCTTTAACCATCTCCTGGACGTGTCTTTCCGTTGTCATGTATAGCTCTCATCTTAGAGTCAGTAGCTCCAAACTAAGGTCCTTTTTCCCTCCAAACCTGCTCCTCTTCTGGACTTCCCCCTCCTGGCTGAAACTCCAGCATCTTCTCTGATACCCCACTTCATCTCATTATCCGAGCGTTCATGGCCTTCTCTACCGTCCCATAGTCACCCTTACCTCCAGAGACCAAGGCTGCATCACAGGAATGTGGAAGGGACCTGAGAGAAGCAGACAGCAGGCTGCCAGGGAGTCAGAGAATGTGCTCAAGCCTGTTGTTAGAGGAGCACCTGACAACGGCATCCCTGTGCCCTAATGCCCTGCCCTTTGCTCTCGCCAACAGCAGTTTTTTTCTGCATTTGTATGGACCCCTTACTCCACTTGTACCCAAACTCTTAGTCTTTTAAGCCTTTCCCTGATTTTTTCACAGTCAACTTCTCTGATTTTCTGCCCTCCTTCTTGCCGAGCTGACATTTAGCAAACATTACCACACGCCAGCACTATTCAAAGTGCTTTCTATGTGGCTTATTCCTCGCAGGTCCAGGTAGGAGGGTACTATCATCATTGTCTCTCTCTTTTTTTCTTAAAAGATTGATTTATTTATGCATACAAGCTGAGGTATAGGCCAGAGGTGTGGGGGATGAGAGGATTCACCAGAGACAGAGCGGGGAGCAGAACAGGTAGATTGGCTGAAATACACTGCTGAGGGGAGCAGCGAGTGAGACAGGAGAGGTCTGCTGCGCCATGTGGGAAGCTCCCTGGCCAGATTTCGAACTTGTGCTGAAGTGGCTCTGGATAGCTTCATAGTGCTGCCCTTAACCTGTTGCACCACCAGGGAAGCCCCTCATCATTGCCTCTTTATGGTGAGGAATCGAGGCCCGCCACGTTCCCAGCCTGAAATCGCTCCCTCCCCTTGTCTCTGTTCTGCACTTCTGCCCCAACACTGTTCAGGTTCTGTCTCTTCCAATAATTCTTCTCTGATACCCCCAGAGAAAGACAACCAGCTGTCTTCCCTTCTTCTTACCCAGAACACATCATCCATTTGTCCAGCCCCCTTGGCACTCTGTCTCTTCTGCCTCGTGTTAGTTCTGTCTGCTTTCTCACAGCCTGGCCGTATGCGTGTGTGTGTGCGTGTGCGTGTGCGTGTGCGTGTGCATGTGTGTGTGCGCGCATGCGCACGCGCACACACTTTTGATACAGGTGCCTCTCCTATGCCTGGCACCCAGCTCTTGGCTCCTTTCTGTCTACTGCTTCAGCTTTACTCTCCCAGGTGTCCCACCCCGCAGGAGCCCCTGGTCCAGAACACAGTGCTGAGGGCCACCTGGTAAAGGGGGCAGCTGACAGATTCAGACATCCTGGGAGTTGTCCTGTGGGTGGACACATTCAATTCAGTTGAATGTGACTGAGTTTCTTGCCAGCTACAGAGGCTATCAGATTTGCCTCCAGGCGGGGGAGTGACTTCCTTTGGTCATACCCAGATAGGGCCCAATTGCCCTTCCTCCCTCCCCGCCCTGTTAGGACCTGACTTTCACCAAAATAGGCCTGGGTCCCATATTCATGTGACCTTTTAAGAATGGGAGTCTTCTCTTGACAACGTCCTCCCTATTATTTTACAAAAGCCTGCCCTCTCCCCATTTCCAGAGTCCATTCTTCCTCTTCTCTCTTCTCTGAATTTCTTGCCTGCCTTAGTGAAATCCTTTCTTTTCCTTCTCCTCCCTGGCCTAGTAGCCCTCATACCTTTCTTCTTTATTGCTCCCAAATCACTGACCTAAATATTTAGATTCTAATCTCAGGCCTGTTCTTGACTTGCTCTGTTACTTTGTACAAGTTGCTTTCCTATTCTGGGCCTCAATTTTCACATCTATACAAGGAGGCAGCTGGCCTCGATGGTGAGTGACATCCTGTTGAGTTCTACAAGTGCAGTCCCCCTTTTACAGCCCTCCCCTCCGTGCCCTTCAGGGCTCCTCTCTCAAGTCTCTCCCAGGGGAGGGCTGACCCAGCCCCAGGAGGGCTGTGGCTCCAGCTCCTGTTCCCCGTCTACACGGCCAGCCCGCCCGGCCCTCCTCCCCAGCTCTGGCCCCGGCTCTGCTCTATGTGGACCGTCTGAGAGCCTGGCCCCAAGCCCGGCGGCAACTCCACATTTCTCTGTTTTTCCTTTTTTTTCCCTCTTTCCCGGAGTTAACAAGAAGCAGATGTGGCGCACGATGGTTGGAGAGGTGGGGGGAGGAAGGGGGAGGCTGGACCGCCAGCCAGACAGGGGGGAAGGGAGGGGAGTGAGCAGGAGAGTGAGGCGGGAGGCCAGGGCCCGCCCCGCAGCCACTCCTGAGCCTCTGAACAGCCACAGGGGCAAAGCCTGTCACCCCAGAACCCAGTCACTGGGGAAAAAAACGATAGAGCAAGCAAAGAAGGCCAGTGGGGGTGAGGGGGTGGAGACCCCAGGACTACGGCATCAGAAAGGGGCAGAGACCAGGCACAGGAGGCCAGGGGGGGGCACAGAGAACAAACTCCCCTCAGAAGTGGAGAAGAGGAGAGCGGAAGGAACCGAGGGAGGGACAGACGGGAGCCTGAGGAGGAAAGAGGAGGGGGAGACGGGTCAGGCCAGGCAGCCAAGGAGGAGGCTGTGGCTGGGGGCTGCTGGCAGGAAGCTGGGGACAGGACCCCACCAGCCTGTCCCTTGGTGCAGCGGCATCCGTCTCCGGACAGAGGCACCAGTGGTCAGGCCAGGATGTGCCTCTGAGGGCCACCACCGAGCGCAGCCACCATGGCCCCCAGCGCACTCTGGAGCTGCTACCTCTGCTGCCTGCTGACCACAGCGGTGGGGGCCGCCAGCTACCCTCCTCGCGGTTACAGCCTCTACACTGGGAGCGGTGGGGCCCTCAGCCCCGGGGGGCCCCAGGCCCAGAATGCTCCCCGGCCTGCCAGCCGCCATAGGTAAGAGTTTCGGGGCCCCAGCCCAGGGCTGGAGGTGGGTGCAAGGGTGGGTCAAAAGTGGGTGTCCTGGCCCCAGCTTGGCCACTCTCCCTGAGGTGTATCCTGCCGGGAGAGGAAGCCATCCATCAGGTGACGCTTCACCACCCACCTTCTGTGGGGCATTCCCAGGGCCCCAAGAACAGATGGGGTCCCCTATCTAACCCCCCCCGGAGGGCTCAGTTCCCACATCCTCCCTGTGGGGACATGCAGTTTGGGTGCCCAGGGAAACTTGGGGGGGAGTGGGTCGGGCTTTCCTGCCAGCTGCCTACCAGCCTGGGGTCCTTGGGCAGAACTTCTATCCCTTTCTAGGGCTTCCTCAGCCCCTCCAGTGGTCCATGATTCTGACACCACTGCTGCTTCACTCACTGCATCTGCCCAGCAAGGCTCGGAGGCCAGCATGAATGGGGCCGAGAGAGGGTAGAAGGCGAGCCCCAAGGGAGGCAGGGCTCATCAATGGCTTATTCTTACTAACTCTGAGCTGGCCCACTGCCTACCCAGCCTCTCCCCTGAGGAGAGGGTGGAAGCCAGCACCCAGGGGATCACCACAGGGACTGAGTGGCCAGCTCACGCAGGCCACACCAGGCGGGGGACTGAAACTGAAAGGGACATGGAGAAATGCATGAATTCAGACGGTCCGCAGGCCCCCTCCCCCAGCCCTGAGGATCCATTTCTTGTAGCTGTGGCTTTCAGCCTGCGCCTCCTCTCCCAGTCTTGAGAAGTCTTTATCTACTGCTGCTGCACAGGAAAGCGTGGGGGCAGCTGCCCTGCCCTGCCCTGGTTCTCACTGGTCCCCAGGGGCCCCTCATCTTTTGACCCTCCCTCAGCACCTCTGGTAGCCCCTGGGCCCTTCTCTGGGGCGAGTGTCTCTGGCCCTTGGGCCCAGGTGGGGTTGTGCCTGCAGGAACTGGTGTGCCTACGTGGTGACCCGGACAGTGAGCTGTGTCCTCGAGGACGGAGTGGAGACCTTCGTGAAACCCGACTACCAGCCCTGCGGCTGGGGCCAGCCCCAGTGTCCCCGCAGCATCATGTGAGCCCCCACCCAGGGCACAGGGTACTTGGTGGAGGATTTGGGCCAACTCGGGATCTGTACCAAGCAGGTGGTGAGGGGCAGCCCCGGGGCTTCAGTCAGAGCCGTCTGAGGAGATGCTGAGGCAGCTGTGTGACTGGGAGATACTGAGGCAGACAGACCTAGCCCGCCCTAAGGGCCCCCAAAAGGCTGGGTCATGCTCACGGAGAAGAGTTCAGGGTTCCAGCACAGGACAAGGGGAGGAAGAAGGAGGATCTGGCCCTTGGCCAGCAAGCTGACAGCTGTCAACTGAGCAAAGCCACATGCTGGACAGTCGGGGAGCCAGTCTGAGGGGCGGGCCTCGCCCACCAGCAGCTCCCCATCTCTGAGGCCCGGGGCCAGGGCCCTTGACAGCACAGGGAGTTAAGCCTCCCTCTGTCTCTCCCAGGTACCGCAGTTTCGTCCGCCCTCGCTACCGAGTGGCCTACAAGACAGTGACAGACATGGAGTGGAGGTGCTGTCAGGGATACAGGGGTGATGACTGTACTGAGGGCTCCGCCCCAGCGCTGGGTCCTGCGCCATCCACACCCCGGCCCCGGCCCGCCCGCCCCAACCTCTCTGGCTCCAGCGCAGGCAGCCACCTGAGTGGACTAGGAGGGGAAGGTGAGTATGGGGGCTGCTGAGAGAGAAGCAGGAGACAGTGTGGGGCCAGGCTGTGAGAAAACCCCATGCTCCAGAGAACCCTGAAATTCCCTGCATGAATGTTTAATAAGAGAGAGGGAGAGAGAGAGACTGAGAGTGAAAGAGAAAGACGGACGGAGAATGCTCACACACGCCCACATGTGGCCAAGATGCGTCCTAGTTGGGAACAGCTGCAGGAGGAAAGGGGAATTCCTTTGAGAAGCTTGGTCCGAGGGGATGGACAGTTGAAACTACAAATCCTAGCATGCACTGCAGCCACCTACAGGTCCCAGGCCCCTCTGTGGCCTCTGGAGACTGCAGGTCCCAGAATGCAGCGCTCCCACGCCCTCCCTGTGTGTGCCGGGCACACAGATGTGCCGTGTTCCCCTGCCAGGGAGATGGTCATGCTGTAATTATGGAAACAGGAACCTCTGGCTGACTCTGCTGCCATCCAGCAAGAGCCCCTGCAGGCTCACGGGAGCCTTGTTTGTTCCTAGGCTGTTGTAGACAGATGCTGCCCAGGGACAGCCGCTGTTTGGGGTCCCCAGCCTCCCTCGCATTCCTGTTTTGCTTGTCCTGACAGCCCAAGGAGGCACTTAGTGTCATTCCCATTTCAGATATGCGGAAATGATTTCTAAAAAGTTAAAATGGATTGTGCACAGATGTGGGCTGGGTGATCAGACAGATGACCTGGGTTTGAAACTTGGTGCTGCCACTCAGGAAACTTGTAATCTATGATCCGTTACTTGATCTCTCTGGTTCTCTCCCAGTCTGCAAAACAGGACGAGCTAATGATCTCTGCCCAATGGAACTGTACAGGGAAAGAGCCATGGCACAAATGTGGCCTAGTGAATGGCGTTTCCTTGAATCTTCTTGCCCAGATCACCCAACTAAGGAGTGGTGGAACCAGCTAGGACCTCTGACTTGTTCGTGCAGGGAAGGGCTGGACCTAGGCGGTGAGCACTCAGCTCTGCGGTCCAGCCCCTCTGCCTTCCTCTCTCTGCCAGGTCCTGGGGAGTCCGAGAAGGTGCAACAGCTGGAGGAGCAGGTGCAGAGCCTGACAAAGGAGATGCAGGGCCTCCAGGGTGTTCTGCAAGGACTGAGTGGGCGCCTGGCGGGTGAAGTCCAGAAGGCTGTGGAGACGGCCTTCAACGGAAGGCAGCAGCCGGCAGATGCAGCCGCCCGACCTGGTGTGCACGAAACCCTCAGCGAGATCCAGCAGCAGCTGCAGCAACTGGACAACCGTGTCTCCACCCACGACCAGGAGCTGGGCCACCTCAACAACCATCACAATGGTGGCAGTGGCGGCGGTGGCGGCGGCAGCCACAGTCGGGCCCAGAACCTGGCCCCGGCCCCTCCAGGCCACAGTGAGGAGCTGCTGCGGGGGCTGGAGCGGCGGCTGCAGGAGTCCTGCTCCGTGTGCCTGTCAGGGCTGGATGGCTTCCGCCGGCAGCAGCAGCAGGACAGGGAGCGGCTGCGCGCGCTGGAGAAGCTCCTGGGCTCCGTGGAGGAGCGGCAGCGGCAGCTGGCCGGACAGGCCCTGGGCCGCAGACCCTCTCAGGAATGCTGCCCTCCTGAGCTGGGCCGGAGACTGGCAGAGCTGGAGCGGAGGCTGGACGTGGTGGCCGGCTCCGTGACAGTGCTGAGCGGGCGGCGAGGCGCAGATCTGGAAGGAGCCACCGGGCAGGGGGGCCACCCCCCGGGCTACACCAGTTTAGCCTCCCGCCTCTCTCGCCTGGAGGACCGATTCAACTCTACCCTGGGTCCTTCGGAGGAACAGGGGGAGGGCTGGCCTGGGCGTCCTGGGGGGCTGGGCCACTGGGCGCCCACCCGGGGCCGACTAGAGAGGCTGGAGGGACTGTTGGCCAATATGAGCGGGGAGCTGGGCGGGCGGCTAGATCTGCTGGAAGAGCAGGTGGCAGGGGCAGTGCAGGCATGTGGCCAGCTCTGCTCCGGGGCCCCGGGGGAGCAGGACTCCCAGGTCAGTGAGATCCTCAGCGCCTTGGAGCGCAGGGTGCAGGACAGCGAGGGGCAGTTGCAGCTGGTGGGGTCGGGCTTGCACAAGGTGGGGGCCGCTGGGGAGGCCCAGCAGGCCAAGCTGGAGGGGCTGCAAGGGCTCGTGGGCCAGCTGCAGGCTCGCGTAGATGCCTTGGACGAGACGGCTGCAGAGCTGACACTGCGGCTGAATCTCACAGCTGCACGACTGGGCCAGCTGGAGGGTCTGCTGCAGGCCCGTGGGGACGAGGGCTGCGGGGCCTGCGGGGGTGTCCAGGAGGAGCTGGGCCGCCTTCGGGACGGTGTGGAACGTTGCTCCTGCCCCCTGTTACCCCCTCGGGGTCCTGGGGCAGGTTCAGGTGCTGGGGGACCGAGCCGTGGGCCTCTGGATGGCTTCAGTGTGTTTGGGGGCAGCTCAGGCTCAGCCCTACAGGCCCTGCAAGGAGAGCTCTCTGAGGTTATTCTCACCTTCAGCTCCCTCAACGACTCACTGCACGAGCTCCAGACCACTGTGGAGGGCCAGGGCGCTGATCTGGCTGACCTGGGAGCCACCAAGGACCGCATCATCTCTGAGATCAACAGGCTACAGCAGGAGGCCACCGAGCGTGCCACGGAGAGCGAGGAGCGCTTCCGAGGCCTGGAGGAGGGACAGGCACAGTCGGGCCAGTGCCCCAGCCTCGAGGGGCGATTGGGCCGTCTGGAGGGCGTCTGTGAACGGTTGGACACTGTGGCTGGGGGGCTGCAGGGCCTGCGTGAAGGCCTTTCCAGACACGTGGCTGGACTCTGGGCCGGGCTGCGGGAAACCAACAGCACTAGCCAGACACAGGCAGCCCTGCTGGAGAAGCTGCTAGGGGGCCAGGCAGGCCTGGGCAGGCGACTTGGTGCCCTGAACAGCTCCCTGCTGCTCCTAGAGGACCGGCTGCACCAGCTTAGCCTGAAGGACCTCACTGGTGAGGGGCACAAAGCAGGGAGGTGGGGGGACCTCTTTCAAGCCTTTTTCTTTCTCCTAACCCACAGCAACTAGCCTTATCCTCATCTTTCTCTTTGTCCTGCCCAGCATGAAACACCAAGCCACCACTGTCCCAGGGGCTGACTTATCTGTAAGAGACAGCTCCCTGTCCTCCCCCCGAGGCTCAGATAGATCTGTGGGTGCATGGAGGTAGGGGCTGCTTTGCCAGCCAGGTATCCAGCCAGCCAGGCTGGGAGGGCCCCTGTCTACCTACAGACACCCCACCTGTGTCTCCCGTCTCCCTTTCCATCGAGCACACCCTTCATTGTCTTTTGGAAACTGGTTGTGTCTCTCCTGCAACTTAGTTTTGTCGCTGCAGGGCCTGCAGGTGAGGTTGGGCCCCCTGGGCCTCCTGGGCTGCAGGGACCCCCAGGCCCTGCTGGACCACCGGGACCTCCAGGCAAGGATGGCCAGAAGGGGCCCGTTGGGCCTCCAGGTATGTGGGCTGAGATGCTTGCTGGAACCACGGTACATCCCCTGCGTGGTCGCAGACTTGACATTCTACTATGAATTTGATAGAGAAGCAGGGAGAAGGGTGAAGAATTGGGGGGTCCTACCTGGCTGATAATGACTAGGAAAGTGATTAGGGGCTAGGTAGTCACTGTGTTGCCTCAATGGGTGTGTTGGCCTCACTGTATTGAAGACTAAGGCTGAGCCTACAAAGGTTATGCAGGGAGTGGAAGACACGGCTTACGGCACAGCAGTTGCACAGAATGGGTCTGAGCTAGTCCCCCTTTTCTCGATGCCCCCATTTTATTTTTTTATTTTTTTATTTTTTTTTAAAGATTTATTTATTTATGCATACAAGCTGGGGTACAGTCCAGAGGCGTGGGGCGGCGAGAGGGCTCACCAGAGACAGAGTGGGGAGCAGAACAGGCAGATAGACGGAAATACACTGCTGAGGGGAGCAGCGGGCAAGGCAGGAGAGGTCTGCCGCGCCATGTGGGAATCTCCCCGGCCGGGCGTCGAACTCGCATCACCGCTGCCGACAGCTCCACAGCGCAGCGCCCAACTGCTGCGCCACCGGGGAGGCCCATTGATGCCCCCATTTTAAAAAAAAGATTTATTTATTTATTTATGCATACAAGCTGGGGTGTAGGCCAGAAGTATGGGATGGTGAGAGGGTTCACCAGAGACAGAGTGGGGAGCAGAACAGGCAGATCGACTGAAGTACACTGCTGAGGGGAGCAGCGGGTGAAGCAGGAGAGGTCTGTTGCGCCACGTGGGACTCTCCCTGGCCGGGTATCAAACTCGTGCTGCAATGATACCCCCATTCTTGCATGGAAGTCTGCACAGCACCTGGCACAGTGGGAGAGAGAGACTCAGCAGATGTTTGTTGAGTGACTTAGTGAGAGCTGCTCTACTTCTCACTGTTCCTTTTCCTCTCCCCCCAGGTCCCCAAGGTGAACAAGGTGCGTTCCTCTCATTGGATGTTGGAGGGAGGGATTGGAGAATGGAAGGCCTTAGGCAGTCCTTGGGTAGAGGGGGGCGTCCATTGAGGATCCATTCTAACACCCATCCCACCCCCATCCAGGAGTGGAGGGGGCACCAGCAGTCTCTGTGCCCCGAGTGGCTTTTTCAGCTGCCCTGAGTTTGCCCCGGTCTGAACCTGGCACAGTGCCCTTCGACAGAGTCCTGCTCAACGATGGGGGCTACTATGACCCAGAGACGGGTAAGCCTGGGCGCACAGGGTGGAGGCGGGGTGAAGGGCTGCGGGGCGCTGGGGAGGCTGTGCCTGATATGTTCTCATTCTTGCCTCTTTGGCAGGTGAGTCTTTTCATTCTCTGGTTCAGGGAGACAAATATTCTTTATTTATTCATTCTCAGGACTGCTTGGCTGATAGTGGGGGTGGGGATGGACTGTACTACAGCCACTCTTTATTTGGGGGGCTCCCCTTGCCCAGGCACTGTTTTAAGTGCCTGGGAGGCAGAGCAAATTCCTTGACCTCCTGGAGCTGACATTCCAGAGAAGGGAGGTGAAAAGACCCAGTGGGTCCCTCCCTAGACCAGGAGTTCAGGGTCGCTCCCTGAGATCCTCCTGGCTCCAGCCACCTGTTACCCCCTCTGACTGTCACCCCGGTCCCCAGGCCTGTTCACTGCGCCACTGGCCGGGCGCTACTTGCTGAGTGCAGTGCTGACTGGACATCGGCATGAGAAAGTGGAGGCGGTGCTGTCTCGCTCCAACCTGGGCGTGGCCCGCATAGACTCGGGGGGCTATGAACCCGAGGGTCTGGAGAATAAGCCGGTTGCCGAGAGCCAGCCCAGTCCCGGTGCTCTGGGCGTCTTCAGCCTCATCCTGCCCCTGGAGGCCGGGGACACGGTCTGCATCGACCTGGTCATGGGACAGCTGGCGCACTCGGAGGAGCCGCTCACCATCTTCAGCGGAGCCCTGCTGTACGGGGACTCAGAGCTTGAACAGGCGTAGACAGGGAGCGGGCCGGGCTGGCCCAAGGGTCTGTGCCGGCCAGAGAGCCAGCTGGAGTGGCTGCCGCGCCTGGCGTGCCAGTTCTGGGTGAGCCGCGGTCTCGGGACCCACCGCAGCACCAGCGCGGGAGCAGCCTTGTCTCCACGCTGGAGCATGCGGGGTCAGGGACTCCGGGGTTCCTTCGTCCAGACTTTGGCTTGATCGCCATCCCCTGCAGGACCTGGACTACGGAGGAGCCGATCCTTGCATCCTCTGCTCCGCCATCTGGCCCTCTAGGCCGGTTCCCTGGGCTCCAGAGCGCTCCGGTCCCCACCGCCATACTAAACTATTCAGGAATAAAGACACTTAGTTTTTTCTAAAAAACAAAACAACACAAAACACGTCGGCTCCAGTATGTGTTCTGGGGTATCCAGGAGTAAACAGGGATGGGTAGGGAGAAAACGGGGCTCCGGACCCTCGCGCTGCTCTGGGAAGCTCTGCAGGAAATTGCTCTGGGGTATTGCGCGCGGGCGGCTCCGGAACCCCTTTCCGGCCCTCCTCCGGGACACGCCGGTGCCATCGGTGTCCGCCTGGGGGCGCTGGGAGCCTAGATCTCTCCACCGAATTTCTCCCCACGTGACCGCCTCTCCATACTTTCCAGGCGCGGCGTTCCCCTGTGGAGGCGGGGCCCCGAGAGCGATTGGCGGGGCCTGGTGGCCGGGCGGAGCTGCTGCCGCTGACCGCCCGCAACCGGGCCTCACCTGCCAGGATCCGCTCAGCTGCGTGGATCTGGGTGTGAGGCGCAGATGCGGGAGAGGGCGGAGCACGGGGCGCCTTTCTGTTGCCCTTCCCCTTTGTGTTCAAGAGATTGCTTCGCCGCCCTTTAAAGAGGTCCAAGTCCGTCTGGCAAGCGAAGAAACTGAGGCCGAAAAGTGGGAGCCGTTGTCACGCGAAGGCCGCGCAACCTGCTAAGGGGAGATCGCGGACCTAGACCTCGGGGTCTGGGTCCCCAGAAGCGCTTGGGTCGGTGGGCGTGGGGAGCCAGGTCCTGCTCCGCCACCCGCACTCTTCTGCGCGGGTCGCCGCTGCTGGTGGCTGCTTGGAGGAGGAGCCCGGGCGAGGAGGAGACGGGGCAGCCCCCTAGGAGGGGGGACAACAGTTCTCTGGGATTAGAGGCAGAGCTCAGGAGCAGCCCGGTCAGCCGCGCGGGCGGAAAGCCCCGGGAGTGGCCACATGGAAGAGAAGCAAATCCTGTGCGTGGGGCTGGTAGTGCTGGACATCATCAGTGTGGTGGACGAGTATCCGGAGGAGGATACGGACACCAGGTAGGGGCGCCCTGGCCTCTTGGAGACCTCAGGGACGGCTGCACCTTCCCGTTTGTGCCCCGCAGCCAAGAACCAGGCCGTGGAGCCAGGAGCCGGGCAGTGGGTCAGTGGGAGCCCAGCCTAGGGGCTGGTGTCCCATACCCTCCCCCCCCCGCCCCCCCCCCCACGTCTGGGGACAGAGTTAAGACCTTTGGTAATAAGACCCAGGCTTTGTATGGCATTGTATTCGCCAGTTCCCTTTCCGACCTTGGGACTGTGTCAGGATCATTATCCCATTTTAACTATAGGCAAGAGGAGACTGAGAGGTGAAGTGTTATGTCCAAGGGCACGCAGGCATCTAGTAAAGTGCAGGGCCTGTTTCTTTGCTTTTTAACAAGACCTAAGCCTCTCTTTTCAAGGCTTAAGGCCACTTGCCTCACCAGCATTTACATCTCATTTATGTATCATATATCTCATCTATTTTCTTTACTTTTTTTTTTGCTGTAGCTTACAATAAGAAATATGTGCAGCTAGATTGTTTAATAGCCTTTAAAACCATGATATTTAAACTTCCTTACAGTTTCAGAGCTTGCCTGCACTAGAGGCACATTTAGAGACGAGTGGGTTATGCAGACAGGGGGTTCATGAGCGCAGCAAACTCTCCTGGTGCTGATTTCCTAAAGGAGTTCATCAGAGGTCCTTTTTACAAAAGTGGGTGAACAATATAGCAGGGAAACCTACTATTTGTCTGGTAGAAGTTGAAGAGTCATTTGTTAGTTCTTCTGTTTACTTTTTTAAAAAAGATTTATTTATTTATGCATGCAAGAACTGGGGTGTAGGCCAGAAGTATGGGGGGGTGAGAGGATTCACCAGACACAGAGTGGCGAGCAGAACAGGCAGATCTACTGAAATACACTGCTGAGGGGAGCAGTGGGCGAGGCAGGAGAGGTCTGCTGCGCCATGTGGGAAGTTTCCTGTCCGAGATCAAACTCGTGCTGCAGTGGCTGCAGATAGCTTCATAGTGCTGAGACTTAACCCGTTGTGCCACCAGGGAGGTCCTCTTCTATTTACTTTTGATAAGAACACACTCCACTGTCACCCCAAGAAGGCATTTCTGTGGGGTGACCTAGGTGCCTTGCTCAGTGCAGTGTTGTGCTTAGAGCACCAAGAATAGCACCTTGGTTATCAGTTGTCTCAGCCAAGAATTAGATAAAAGGCTAGTTCAAGTTTCAGCTCCAGCAAGAGACTGCAGCACATGTAGCCATGAGGCTGATTGAGGGGAGACTGGGTATTCTTCAGGCTTTGGGGCCACATAACACTGTCACATGCATTGTCACCTACTTTGGTCACAGCAGCCATGGGCAGTGTGAGAAGATGTGGAGAAATGAGGGGCCTCCCTGGTGGCGCAAGGGGTTAAGTCTCAGCTTAAGAAGCATCAGCAGCCACTGCATCAAGAGAAGCTATTGGTAGCCACTGCAGAACAAGTTCGATTCCCAGCCAGGGGAGCAGAACAGGCTGATCTCCTGAAATACACCGCTGAGGGGAGCAGCAGGTGAAACCAGAGAGAGCTGGGGATTGAGCTCTTGCTGCAATGGCTGCAGATAACTTCATAGTGCTGAGACTTAACCCTTGCACCGCCAGGGAGGCCCATGTAGGCCCTTTCTTTAAAGCTTCATCCACACTGGGGCCTAACTTTCCATTAAAAAAATATAGAGTGCATTAGTATTGTGTGTCAGGAAAAATGGGTTCTGTATGAGCTTCATGTGATCTTGAGCAGGTCAAATCCTGCTCGGCTCCTCTCTTCCCTGCATGGAAATTTCTCTAAAGCTCAGCGCTTGAACAGTGTTTGGGCCTTTACAATGTGGTCTCCTCTAGTGAGATCATATTCCCCTTTTCTCAAGGCTGAAGAAACTGCAGGGTGAAGCTTTGTGTATGAATATACCTTCCCCTAAAAATTCTGCTTCATTGGTTTCTCTTAGTTAATTGTTCTCTGGTGGCACCTGTTCCTCAGATTGTCAGCTGTCGGTTCCTGTTCATGTGGAACTGGAAGAATAGAAATAACAGCCTGCACTGTTGGCCTCACAATACTAATGGAGCACAAAGTGCTTTGGTGACCATGTTTGGTCACTGAGGTGACCGTGAGGCCCTTCAGGTGTATCTTGAGTGAGTTTCCTTTCGTTCGAGTTTTAGTACAGATGGAGAAAAACTACAGAAACAAAAGACCATTATATGAGGTGATGGATATGGTGCCTGACCTCATGGCGGCAGCCATTTCACAGTAGCTGCTTGTGTTAAATCATCACACTGTGCGCCTCAAGCTTACACAATGTGGTCTGTCAACTGCATCTCAGTCAAGCTGGGACAGGGGACGGGGAGATGCAGAAAAATTGGTCTCCACCCAATCATCTTTCAACTTTTGACATGGTGAAAGTTGGCCCTCCCCCCTTTCAAATCATCCTAAACGCCCAGCTTGGCTGCCTATCTTACTCACTTCAACCTGCCCTTGGTACTGAAGCAGGCTCTCGAGACAGGTGCAGGCAGGAGATCAGACCCCTTGGGAAGAGGCCCTCGGGCTTACCCAGCTCTCAAGGAGGCAACTCTGATGGGCTGTTGGAACTGAGCAGACATTGTGAGGGGTCAGAGCGAGTGGTTCCTGATGTCCCAAGAACCGATGGAAGCATAGAAAATAATCACTGAGTTTGAATTTAGCCTCCGCTGGGAGACAAACTTGGGCCTCAGCCAAGCCACTTTCCTTCTCAGAGCGCAGCTGCCCATCTAGAAAATGAGAAGGCCAGCCCGGCAGCTTTCTGAGGAGCAGCCCCTGCCTTTATGGTCTAAGGGCCCCGCCCCGGGGTCTCAGAGACCAGCCAGTGCAGCCGCAGGACCTTCTGTTTTGCAGGTGCTTGTCCCAGCGATGGCAGCGCGGCGGCAACGCGTCCAACTCCTGCACTGTTCTCGCCCTGCTGGGAGCCCCCTGCGCCTTCATGGGCTCGCTGGCCCCGGGCCACGTTGCCGAGTGAGTAGAGGAGGGAACAGGGGAGACCTCCCCGGTGGGGTGAGGGAAAGGAACCTTGAAGTCTGGGTGGGTGGCATGTGGTAAGAAATGGTTCTTGCCCCAGGAATGGACAAGGTCGGGCCCCCCAGGGGGAGGGGCAGCACCCCAGCCTCCAGGTGTGGCTTATCTGCAGGTCAGTGTTAAAGCTGCTCCTGTTGAAGGATTTCTCCCCACAACTCAACTCCCAGGAACCCGCTTCAGCTGCCCCATTAGACGCCTTGCTTCCTTCCAGTAGACCCCATGGTGTGTGACCTTGCCTCTCAAGTCTGTCCTGCTGCCCCACCCTCCTTCCAGGATGGCACCTCTCGTGGGCGCAGGGCCCAGGGCGGCTTTCCCAGTGGAGGGGAAAGCAGCAGGAGTTCCCTGCCCAAGGGTGGGGTCCACGCTGAAGCCTCGTGCTAAAGCGGGCCTCAGACCAGGCCTCCCCGCTCTCCGGCTGTAGAGGCCACAGCCCGTAAGCGGCCCGGCGTTGTCCACGCAGGCTGCTGCAGGGACCCGAGAGCCCTTTGCCCCCTGGGGCTGCTGACTCAGCAAGCACTTTTTGGACGGAGTGACCCACACTCTGTCCACTGTGGACACTGGGCAGGCTGCCAGGTTGCTGGTCTGTAGTGCACAGATCTTTGAACCCTGATCGAGGGACGCTGCTAACAGAACCTCCGGGCCACTGCCAGATTCCTCTCCATGATGAGTCTGCCCTGTGAGGCGGCCAGAGGGGCCTGGCGCTTCCCAGCAGCCACCTTCCGGGCAGCTAGCAGCGAGACTGGCTCCTTAGGGGAGCGGCCCCAGGCTCACGCAGCACTACACCGACGGTGGGCCATGCTGAAGTCTCCCCAGGTGTTCAGCAAACATTCACTGAGCACTTACCTACCATGTGCTAGGCACCACGGGTGCAAAAAGTTATCAGGCAAACCAAACCGTATTTTCCATGTTGGAGAAAGATACTGTTTAAAGAATCCTTACGTGTAAGACAAGGAACAATGCCCCGACTCGGCACCTTTATATAAAGACGTATTGCCCTGCTTTGGTGTTGGCCAAAACAGAGCCCAGCCACAGTGAGAAAAGCCAGGGTGTGGCGAAGCTGCGGGCGTAAGCGCCAGTTCTTGTCTTACTCCCCTGCTAGCACAGCCTTCCCCGCTCACAGGATTGCAGGGGCTTCTGGGAAAGAGCCATGGACCAGGCCCAGGTGACGGGCATCAGGCGCTGGAAGCCAGCCCGCTGCCCGTGAGGGTTCACCTCCCTGCGAGAGGGCAGTG
Organism: Scalopus aquaticus; assembly: GCA_004024925.1. Classification (NCBI taxonomy): domain Eukaryota; kingdom Metazoa; phylum Chordata; class Mammalia; order Eulipotyphla; family Talpidae; genus Scalopus; species Scalopus aquaticus. Next base: position 10,892 of record PVIJ01004369.1, on the reverse strand, counting down.
AGCCAAGCCATCCAGCAGCGCCACTCCCTGGCTGAGCACCATGGAGACCGGCTTGGGGTCAGGGTGTTAGGTCTGGAAGGGGCTTCGGAGGGAGGCGTGACATGGTACAAGCATGCAGAAGGCAGCTGGGGGGGCAAAGTATCACCTTGGTGATTAATTATTAATTCTGCCTGGGTCTTGCATGAAACAGGCCGCAGTGTCCTCACCTGCTAGGTTCTCACAGGGTACATGTTCTAGGCCCCAAATCTAACCCATCTGCTTTATGACTGAAGGGAGAGCTGGAGTTTGTGTCAGGCGGGACTTGAATGTCCCTCAGTGTATTCCTCGCTGAGCCCCAGCCTGTGTGCTCCTGCCCCGTCCGCCCCTTCCCAGCCTGCGAAACTTGGTGATTTCCAGCTCCCCGCCCCCTGCTTGCGCTCCGGTCTTTCGGGGTTCCTAGGGCCCGACCCTCCCTTCCCCAGACCTTTGCGGAACTGTGGCTCCCCCCACCCCACCCCCCACTCCGCCCTGACAGCTTTGTCCTGGAGGACCTCCGCCGCTATTCCGTGGACCTGCGCTACGTGGTCCCCCAGACCACGGGCTCTGTCCCCGTCTCCACAGTCATCATCAGTGAGGCCAATGGCAGCCGCACCATCCTGCACGCCTACAGGTTGGTACCCCCGTCTGCACCTTGCCAGCTGCCGCCGCCGTCACTGAATTCTCAGAACAGGACCGTCTTCTCCCAGGGGCCTGCGGACTCCGGCGCCCCCAATCCCACTCCTGTGGGAGGTCACGCCACTCGCAGGCTCTAATCTGTGTCTCCTTGCCCTCCCCTTGGCTCGGGCTCCACCCCAAGTTTCCTGGTGGCTGACTTCAGGCGGCGGGGCGTGGATGTGTCTCAGGTGGCCTGGCAGAGCAGGGGGGAGACCCCGTGCTCTAGCTGCATCGTCAACAACTCCAATGGCTCCCGTACCATTGTGCTCTACGACACGTAAGGCCCCGGCCTCGCCCTGCCACAGCCCGCCAATCAGCTCCCTCCCTCGCCGCCGTGGGCATGCCAGCTGCCCAGCCTCTGCGGCCCCTCTCTTCGTGCCAGAAATTGCCCCCACCCTAACTGTGCAGTGATTTTTGAATCAATTTCAATTAGGGGAGAAGTGAGGCGGGAGGGGAGGGGCTTGGCCTTGCCGGGCAACTTGGCCTTCCTGGGTCGACACCAAGGAGGGGCAGGCAGGCCTGTTCAAATTGTAATTTGTGGTGATTCCTCCATAATTAGTCAATCAGCAGCCTGGGCGTGGGTGTGGGGAAACAGAGGACAGAGGGATGAGAGAAGTGACTTAAACCATCTTAAGTTGTCAAGGGGTCCCGCAGATTTCCAGGTCAGCCCCTGAGTTGCCACCCTGCAGCATGGTACCAAGTTGGTGGGGTTTGGGTGTTCTAGAAAGAGGAGTCCTCTCCCCAAGTTCCCAGCATGATGAAACTAGACCAAATGCCCCACACAATTTGCAGCCATTGCTGAGGGAGCAGGAAGGGGACCATTGGGTCAGCACGAACAGGTCCTCTGCTACGGTGCTATCCTGGGAGGGGCCCTTCAACATCCCGAGCTACTAGGGAGAGAACTCATGGGCCCAGACCCGCTCACCTCTCAGATTCCCTCCCGAAGAATCTCAGCGGCTAACTTGGAATCTAGTGTGTGCCAGGTACTATGTCACCCGGGCCCAGCTGCCCTGGATATCAGGCACTCCTCCTCCTCAGCATGACCACTGCCCAGGGCGGAGGGCCAGGCGGCCTAGGAAGGTGACCCCAGAGCGCTTCATGTCCCGGTAGATGAGTGGGTGGGCATTGCGTGCTCGGGGCAGCCTTCGCGCTGGGCACTCTCGTCGCCCGCTCATTAAGCGGCAGTCGCAGCAGCTGTGATCAAGAGCACACCAGGGGATTCACAGGGCGGGAGCGAGGCACTCGGGACAAACGTCTGTTGCCCGCTAGCTTCAGCTCAGGCATCGCCACACACATTACCTCCAGCTGCAGCAGGCCTGTGAGGCTGGGGGTTTGGGCCCCTTTCCCCCACAGGGAAGCAGCCTTGAAAAGGCTGAGCTCATTCAGTTATATGGATGATGGCTTCAGCTTCAGAACATGGAGGGGAAGACAATCAAGTCTCTGCCTAAGGAAGATCAAGGTGAACCCTTCCCAAGTCTCACACCTGAGTCATTCTCAAGCACCCACTGTGACCTCAGGGTGGTGACTCAGAGCTGCCCAGCTCTGGACAGTGGTGCTGTCTCTACTGGGGGGTCAGCAGCAAGGGGGACAAGAGCCAAGACCCAAACAGGGCACCCATGGCCTTTGTAGTTTCCCTGATGATGGCATGCTGGGAGCCATGTTTGCTGCTGGTCAGGGAGAATCTGGGAATTATAGTCCCCAGTGCTCTTAGAGCATTCTGGGAGATGTGGTCTCCAAGGCCCCTGCCACATGCTGATAATATCAGAGCCTCAAATACAGGGAATACACCCTAGCAGATTGCTGCCAGTCCCCTGCCTGGATGGAGCTGAGTGGGGCAAGAAGGGGCCAGGAGTTTAGCTGGGACAGAGCTAACTATAGAGCTTCCTGTGCTACAGATGCAGCTTCCTGCCATGCTGCAGGCAGCACCAGGCAGAGGGGCCCAAGCAGCCGTTAGCAGCCCTGGCCTAGTCTGACCTCACCAGGCCCCTTCTCTGTCCTTTCCAACCTTTGTCTTAGGAACCTGCCTGATGTGTCTGCTGCAGACTTTGAGAAGGTTGATCTGACCCGATTCAAGTGGATCCACATTGAGGCAAGCCCTACCCTTTTGTGTTTTGAGGGTCTCAACCTGCCAGCCCTTTCATTTGTTCTGTCTCTTTGGTTTCTTTGAACCATGAAGTACATAGCAATTATGAACTCCCCACACCCCGTCTCCTCTCCATCCTTCTTTATGCTTTCAGGTGATGATACTAAGGCCCAGAAAGCTTGGGCAACTTACTCAAGGTCACACAGCAGGGTGTTGTCACCAGCAGCGGCATGCTGGCTCCTGCCTTGTACTTTCTGTGTGGGGCCATCCCACTTAGCTGGTGGCATGAGACTGGCTGCAAGAGGCTTGGACCAGATCCCAAATAAAGGGAACTACAATTTTCATTCTAAAAGAAGTTTTGGAGTCTGGGTAGGAGGAAGCCCTGAGAAGTCTCGACTTCTAGCCTCTAATCCTAGCCTTGTCATTTAATTTATTGTAGGTCCTTAGGAAAGTCTATAAAATGGGAGGGCTAATTGATAAGGTCTCCAAGGTCCACGAGAGCTCTAGAAGTTTGAGACTTAGGGTGGGGTGCCAGCCCAGCCACTCCCTCCTCACCCAGAGTTCCAGCAGAGAGGGAAGAATGAGCCAGATGGGCTGGGCAGAGCCAGGCTGGGCCTGAGCTGTCCTCCCCGCTCCAGGGCCGGAATGCCTCGGAGCAGGTGAAGATGCTGCAGCGGATAGAACAGCACAATGCCCAGCAGCCTCCGGAGCACAAGATCCGGGTGTCTGTGGAGGTGGAAAAGCCCCGAGAGGAGCTGTTTCAGCTGTTCGGTTATGGAGACCTGGTGAGTGGCCCTTGCAACCTCTCCCCCCATGTCCTACTGATTACACTGGGCCCAAGTGTTCCCTTGTTCTGCCTCCCACACTTGGAATGGCAACTCGTGACTAGCTGGTGTTGGCAGGTGGAGTAAAGCAAAGAGGCAGACCCCAGCTTTGGGCCTCAGCAGTGGCCAAGGAGCCGTCTGGGGCACCAGAGGCTTGCACAGGGCCCCGCAGACAGCCCACAGGCCTGCGTGCCACCTCCCCGCCATCGTCTCCTCTCTTCCTCTGTCAAACAGGGCAGAGGGTTGTTCTCCAGGGCGTGGGTGGCAGCTTATGGGAAGCAGCAGGGGTGAGGGAGGGTGGGAAGGGGACTTGCACAGGGTAATCTGGACCGGGCTGGGATGTAAGCAGAATGTGGGTGATAACCCTAGCATGAACTGGCATTTCATTTGGCAGAGGGAGAGCCTGGGCAGAAATATTTTTTAAGAAAACCCTCTGGCTATTCTAATGTGTAGCTGGTACTGAGGAAGTCTAGAGTCCCTACCCCTTTGTTTCAGACGCAGAAACCAGACCTAGAGGGCGCAGTGATAAGAAAACAAACATCAAAACCCCCGGCTGCTGGAAGCAGGGGTTTGATGTGGCAGTGCTAGATTTCCCCGCTAGAGGGCGCCCAAGCCTCGATTTAGGTTTTCAGTGGCGCGGCAATTCAGAGTTGATACAAATAGACCAGGGCTTTTGTGTCTCTTTGTATGTGGCTGTGTTCCAGCTTATCTGGGGCAAATGTAAAAACGCGTTTCTGTGGGACAGCAAGATGCTATGTTGGAGCAGCCGTGTGATAAACTGGGGCAACGCGAGGCGGCAGGTGGTGCATGCAGCTGGGGCTAGACCAGCAGCCTCTTTGCCTGCCCACAGGTGTTTGTCAGCAAAGATGTGGCCAAGCACTTGGGGTTCCAGTCATCAGTGGAGGCCCTGAAGGGTTTGTACGGCCGTGTGAGGAAAGGGTGAGCTGGGGAAGCTGGGAAAGGGCCTCAGGGGTGGGGCCAGAGACCTTTGGAAAGGGAAGAATAAGCATGATGGGCTGGGCAGTGCCAGCTGGTCCGGAATGGCCCTGGACCCCAGGGGTCTGCCCTCGGGGAGCGGAATGGGGCTGGGGACAGGATGGCTGGCAACCAGCTGAGCGGAGCGTGTTACAGGGCTACGCTTCTCTGTGCCTGGGCTGAGCAGGGTGCCGACGCCCTGGGCCCGGATGGAAAGTTGCTCCACTCGGATGCCTTCCCACCGCCGCGAGTGGTGGACACTCTGGGCGCCGGAGACACCTTCAACGCCTCGGTCATCTTCAGCTTGTCCCAGGGTGAGTACCCAGCGGGAGGGGCAGGACTGGGCCGGGCCTGCCCGGAGGACCATGTTGAGCCAGCTACTTCCGCTCGCCCACCGCAGGGAAGACTGTGCAGGAGGCCCTGCGATTTGGCTGCCAGGTGGCCGGCAAGAAGTGTGGCCTGCAAGGCTACGATGGCATCGTGTGAGCCCTGTGGTGGGGGCACCAGCTCACATTCCCGCCACCGCTACCGCGGAGGCTGGTGTCACTGCTTCCTGGCAGTTTCCCCTTTGCGACCCGACACGGGGACTGCCCTGCTCCCTGGGCAGATCAGGCTGTGGGAGGGCCCGCCCGTGTCCTGGCACCCCCTGCCGCAGAGCAAATAAATCTCTGCCCTGAGCCAGCTTCCTCTGGCAGTCTGCTTGTTCTCTGTGCCCAGACTGCTCCGGTTGGGGATCCCTGAGGTTTTTGACACCACAGTTCTTCCCCCTCTTTTTCCCTATTCCCCCAGTTCACCTCCCCACCCCAGCCCAGAGGAGGGGCTGCCTAGACTCTTGCGCAGCAGAAAATGTCCCAGCCGCCTCCTGTGCCCAGCTCTTCCTGGTGAGGCTCAGGGGGCGGGTAGGCGGCCTTCCTGGCTGGGGTGACTTAACTCCTGTACCCTGGGGAAACTTCCAAATAACCACAGGCCCAGAGAGGGGTTCCTCGAGTCAGTACCCAACCCCCGCCCCCTCGCCTCTAGGCCTTAGTCCCTCGGCTCCAAAAGTGTCCCGGTGGCTGAGCCAACTCAGTGGTTTGGTGGCACCTTCACAGTCTAAAAATATCTCCGCCACGACTGCCCGAGAGCCTGACGCCCGCCTTGGGCGGCCTTGCAGTTAGGTCAGTGTCTCAACCACACATGGGACCTGCCCACAGTGTCGCTGTCCTTGTGGGGAGACCGGGCCTGGAGGCTGGAAGGGACCCGTTTCCACGCGAGGCTGGGACAGGTGGCCGAGGCCCTGAGTCGTGGGCGTGGGCTGGAGTGAGACCTGAGCTCGTACCCACCATGTCATTAGCTTTGTCGCCCTGGGTACGTGACTGGGCTCATCTGCCTCAATTTGCTCACCTGTTTAAAGGAACTAATTCTGCAGGGCCCCAGAATTAGCGCGAGGATAAAATCAGACAATAGGTGAAATGCCCAACTGGGTGCCTGGTGTGTGCTCCGCTCCCAGGAAAGGTGGTTCGTACAGCGGGGCGTGGAGAGCAGGTACGGCGCTAGGGAAGAGCAGCCCGGGCTGAGCCAGGAGAGGAGGGCACAGCAGTGTTGGGCCCCAGGGTGGTCTGCAGAAGGCTGTGGCCTAGTGCGCGCTCCCCGGAGACGCTGCGCAAGCCGAACCCCTGCCTGTCCCGGACCTGCCCAGGCCCACCCCTGGGCCCTCCAGTCCGGGCAGGCGCACTAGATAGACGCCCGGGGCGTGGCTCATTTGTCCTTTATTGGTTGGCTGACTGCAGAGCTGCCCCTCAGTAAGGGTGTCCCAGACCTGCACGAGACCTGCCACTGCCGGGGCCAGCGAGGGCACAGGTGGGCCGCCTGCAGGCACATCCCCTCGGAGCTCAGAGCCCGGCGCTGACACTTGTGGGCTGAAAGGTTACATCTCGTCATTCTCCAGTTGAATGGCGTGAGCCTCCAACTCATTTGGGGTGTTCTTAGACACCAGCGTTTCCTGTGGAAGCTCTTCTGCCTCCTTGCTAGTGTGTGGGGCCTCTGCCTGTCCCCCAGCCTCCCCTCCAGGGCCTGGGGCTTCTTCAGCCTCCTCTCCAGGGCCTGGGGCTTCTTCAGCCTCCCCTCCAGGGCCTGGGGCTTCTTCAGCCTCCCCTCCAGGGCCTGGGGCTTCTTCAGCCTCCCCTCCAGGGCCTGGGGCTTCTCCGTCAGCCTCCCCTCCAGGGCCTGGGGCTTCTTCAGCCTCCCCTCCAGGGCCTGGGGCTTCTCCTTCAGCCTCCGCCGGGCCCTCAGCCTCCTGTTCAGGCTCCACGGGTTCCCTTCTGGACCCCACTGGCCCCCCCGCTTGTTCTCTGGGGTCCAGGCCTTCCTGTGCGTCTTGTGCCGGTGGGGTTTTAGCTGACAGGGGCGGCCTCCCCGTGTCCCATGGCTCCGGGGGCTCCCCGGGCTCTGCGTGCCTTGGGGCCTCTCCCGGGAAGCTGATGAGCTCCCCAAGGGTTACGAGTCCATCCCCGTTCAGGTCCTGAGTCTCCAGCACCGTGTCCACCACCAGGATCACCTGCGGAAGCACACGGTCCCACGGGGTCTGCGGCGACAGGGCCTGGCCCGCCCAACACGCCCCACTCCCCTGCCAGCAGGCTTTGCGCCCTCCTTTCACAGGGATGAACGAGACCAAAGCCCTGGGGAGCTGGGTCACAGGAGGGGGGACCCCCAGCCAGTGGGGCTTACCGGGTTGGGGGCAGAAGAGCCCGCGGCTGCAGGAGCAAGAGCTGCTGTCAACATGGACAGCAGCTCCAGGCCATCCAGGTGCCCGCTCTGGTCGTGGTCATGCAGGGCAACGAGGTAGAGGAGCACTGAAGAGGAGAAGCCCGATCAGAGGCAGCGTCGGGGCCGGCGAAGGCAGGAGACCATGCCAGGGCCCAAGGTCCGCCCCAGCTAGAGCTGCCCGGAGCCTCCCAGCAGCCTCGCCCTTACCCTGCTCCCGGCTCATGTGCTCCGGTTCCTCTTCCATCCTCTCTAGTCCCTTCAGGTAGCTCTGCAGAAGCCTGTCGGAGAATGGGACAGTGAGCCCAGGAGAGGCCCGTCTGCAGCCTCCGGCCAAGCCCTCAGGCCCCCAGTGCAGCCCACTCACCGGAGTTGCTCCTGGCCTGGCTGGAAGGGGTTGAGCAAGGGCTGGTGTTGCACCTCAGGGTCCAGCCTGGAGAGGGAGGGAAGGACCAGCCTTGCAAAGAGCCTCCCTGGACCCCAGCCGACAAGCCTTTCACCCCCAAACTGCTGTCAGAGTTCTCTGCCCAGACCCAAAGGGAGTTTCCCTTCCAAATTCCCAGGAATCCTGGGGGGAGGATCCTAGTCCCCTTGGAAGCAGGCACCTCCTTCGTCTTTTTCGGATTCCTGACTTAGCTGCTGAGTAAAATCTCAGCAGCCAGCTGAGGCCGCACCCAACAGACACAAGCTGGACAGTGAAGGGCAGGGGGGCTGAGGCCTCGGTCCCTGAGGCCCCAGTCTCTGCCTGGGCCCAGCGGCGCTGCCCAGACTCACACAGACCTGATTTGCTCCCCTAGCCCAAATGGGGCTCTGGTTTTTCCCAAGCTGCAGGCATACATGTTGCTTTTAGAGTTTCAATCTGTTCAGGATCCTTTGCAAGTCTTTAAAGCTCAGGGTTTGCTCCCAGTTCTGGACAGGGGCACCTGTTTGCCAAGTCAGTCCCGACCTGCAGCGCTGGCAAGTTGGCTGCTGAAGCAACCGTGTCACTGCCGTAGCCCCTGCCCCTGCTCCTGTGCCTCTCCTCTGTCCCCCCAGCAGTCCCCCCGCATATCCTGACACAGGGCCCCTTGAGAATGGTGTTCAGATAAACAATGATGCGCTAATGAGCTCAATTCCGTGGAGCTGCAGCCCCTCCCTCACCCGCAGCTGCTTCCCTGTGCTTCGCACCTCCCTGGACTGAGCTCCCAGCTCCCCAGTGAGCCCAGCAGACATGGACTGAATGCACACGGCAGAGGTGAGGTGGGAAGAGAGGGTGAAGTTAGGGAATACACGCCCCAGTCCCCTGCCTCCCTGAGGGGCCTCCAGGGTCTCCAGACCGTCCTGCCCTTGGCCCACGGTGCCCCCTCCGAGCCCTGTTACCTCATGGCTCCATCCTTGGGGGCAGCCTGAGCCAGCGGCAGCAGCAGCACTAACATTGTCATCATCAAAGGAAACATCGTTCCTGTAACTGGAGCCAGAACAGAATTAGGGAGTCGGGGAAGGGGCGTCCCCCACAGAGTGGAGGACCAGTAGGATGCTGTCTCCTGCCCTGCCTGCAGCCCGAGCACTCTCGCTCAGGGAGGAGCCCGCACAGACATCAGCCACCCCCTGTGGGGTCTGGTGCAAAACAAATCTTACTCTGGAGCCTGTGGGTGCGGGGCATGCAGCAGACCTGCTCTGGTGGACGCAGCCAGTGGCCCCCCACAGCCGCTCCCCTGGTCCCTGCCAGCCCCCCAGGTGCTTGGACACGTGCAGTTCAAGTGCATCTGATCCGCTTCAGTCCACTCACTCTTGCATGGAAGCTAGCCCGGGAGCTTAACAGACCGAATAGAAATGAAGAGCATCACAAAAAGACCAAGACTTAAACAGAAAGACAGATTTTTACCTTGCATCTATTAAAAATTCACTGAAGAACAAATCCAAACAGACTCAGTCTCCTTGAAATAAGTCTAAACACAGGTACCAAAAGAGAACACAACAAATTGGGGCCAAGTCAGCAGAGGCCCCAGGAAATGCTGTTAGGAACCCCATGGAAAGTTCCCCTTCGACATACACTGTGTAGGCACATTGATGGCAGTCATTATTTAGAGCAGTCAAAACAGAATCAACCAAAAGCGTAGAGGGTGAGGCTTTCGAATCAGCCCCTCTGTGGACACACTGGTGAGTTCCTGAGGACGCAGAAGCTCGCAAAGCTGAGGCCTGACACCCCAAGGCCGTCTCTAGAAGACCAGCCATCAGGTGCTTGACGGGCCAGGCAGAGGTCAGGTGCTCTCTGAAATGGTACCCAACATGCTGGCTGGCACTGAATTTTCTAGAGAAAGGCCAGAACTTTCAACAGGTTCTCAAATAGTCCCATGACCCTAGCAAGGTTCAGATCCACTGCAAGGGTGGACGTCAGTTTCCTAAGAGATGTGGGGTTAGAGCAGGGGAGTGTCTGGCAGGTGGGAAGATGAAAATTCTGCTCCTAATACACGTGGGAACTTGTGCAACAGAGCTGCCTTGAGGAAGAAGCAGCCAAACAAGGACATCGACAAGAAATCACAGAAATTCTTCCATGCACATACTGGTCCCAACAGATAGAGTGAGTCGACAAAGTTTGCTGGTGTCCATAATCCCCAGTGATCAAACAGGAGCTAAAACCACAGCTGCCCTAAAGGTATTCACGAGCTTTTGCTGGCAACATGCATCCTAGGGCTTTAGCAGTTGCACTGGGAGAGGTGCCCATCTAGGTAGGCAGTCAGAATTGAGATCTGCCTAGCAAGTGATGGGCATACATCAGTAAAGGCATAGACTAGAAGAATAAACAGCCCTCCATTTCTGGGAGTGTGATAGTAAGCACCCCAATGAAAGGAACTGCAAAGCTGAATGAAGATAGTATCTTTTTAAATGCACTGAGCTGGCAAGAAAGTAAGAAATTCTTGGAGTACAAAAGCAGTGAAAATGGTAATCCAGGAGGCCTCCCTGGTGGTGCAAGGGGTTAAGTCTCAGCACTATGAAGCTATGGGCAGCCACTGCAGCACGAATTCAATCCCTGGCCAGCGAGCTTCCCACATGGAGCAGCAGAACTCTCCTGCCTCACCCGCTGCTCCCCTCAGCAGTGTACTTCAGTAGGTCCGCCTCTCTGCTCCCCACTCTGTCTCTGGTGAATCCTCTCACCCCTCAAAACCTCTGGCCTACCCCTCAGCTCTTGTAAAAGCTCTTGAAAAAGAAAATGGTAATCCAGGGGAAAGTGAGAGTGAAATCAGCTTTTAGTGTCAAGAGTGTCTGCCAAACCAGTCCCAGGTGTCTTTGGGCTGTCAGTGCAAGGGCTCTGAGCAATAGGGCAACAAGAGAGAAAGCAGAGTGTGCTCAGTACTGGAGACCCACGGGGGACTTCTTTTTTTTTTTTTTTAATTTATTTTTTTTTTTTACATACAAGCTGGGGTACAGGCCAGAGGCGTGGGGCGGCGAGAGGGTTCACCAGAGACAGAGTGGGGAGCAGAACAGGCAGATCAGAAGTACACTGCTGAGGGGAGCAGCGGGTGAGGCAGGAGAGGTCTGCCCCACCATGTGGGATTCTCCCTGGCTGGGCGTCGAACTCGCGTCGCCGCTGCTGC